>JBBMJZ010080972.1:0-23336 GCA_037833815.1 Zingiber zerumbet | reverse complement strand
TATAATAACCAAAAACTAATGTCTTTATTTATATACAAGAATATGATACAATGAGTCCATACAATCATCAAATGATTTGCTCTAGGGCTCTAACTAACACCACCTCTGCGCTGAACTAGATAACATGGTGAGGAACACACGACATTTGACTCTCTTAGTGTATTGGTAGAGCTTGGCTATGTTATTGAATTTGAGTAGA
This sequence comes from Zingiber zerumbet, assembly GCA_037833815.1. Classification (NCBI taxonomy): domain Eukaryota; kingdom Viridiplantae; phylum Streptophyta; class Magnoliopsida; order Zingiberales; family Zingiberaceae; genus Zingiber; species Zingiber zerumbet. The sequence goes on along the minus strand of JBBMJZ010080972.1, from coordinate 23,137 downwards.
TGATCCTCGAGATCAGTTGACCCTATATATTCTCCGATCGTCAAATGTCTAAAGTGAGATGACAGCTAATCATTGAGAATTTCTTGAGAGAACTGCCTGTTTATCCATTCGGGAGAGTCATCAAGTCGATGTTCTTTGCCTTTCGCACATCTCGGATGGGCGCGTTCTCAGAAGATAATTCTTGTATCCTTTTGGCTCGGTGATGCTCTTCCGAGGATGTTCAGAATAATGCCCTGTGGTATGGGATTAACGCGTTCGATGCTGGCAGTAGGTTGTTGGAGGAATGGGTGCTTGCTAGAAGGCGCCCGTCGGTTGGTGGCTTGGTTTGCGGTCGGCATGGTCCTCCGCTCAAGTTCCTTGTTCAGTGCACTGACCTATCACTGATACAGCTGGTTCGTTCAGCGTTTGGTAGTCGTTCGTTACCTGCTGCTATTGTTGCAATATTCTTGCAGCTCGGGCATTTACCAACATCTCTAGATCTTCTTGAGTTAACATCACTATAGTGAGTCGTCTTGCTTTTTCCATCTTTATGTCTCGGATGAGGTAAGATTTCCACAGACGACGTCAAATATGATCCTTTTCGAAAGATGAAAAGATGGTTAGCTGGGAACGTGGCTCTACTGTTGACTGGATGAAAACTCCGCGCTATCCTGCAACACAGAGAGCATTAGTGTCAGGCCAAGGAAGAGGTCCCGACGTTGGCTCTCCGATACTCAAGTCAGTACTTGGTTCAAGAGAAGAGAATAGTAGAAGTAAGCAATAGCAGAGAGCGTGCAGAATCATGGAGTATCGCATACCTCCGCTTGTAAATGAAGACCCCCTTTTATAGTGTCACTGTAGCTCCTGTGCACCCATCCCAAAGCATATGCATGTTTTCCAAAGTCTTTCTAAGAAAAGATAAGTCGAAAAGTGTCTCTGACATCTTTCCTTAAGTGAGCACGCAAATCTCTGTGATGTGACAGACTAAAAGCTTATAAAGTACGATTTGCCTGCAAGACATTCTCTGTTGTCGGTTGCACAAGCTTCCAAAAGAGTACGATAATGTGAATTCATGGTCTCATGGGGCCCACTTTGAGCTGACCAACAACCATTCAGCCAGTGGATCACCAGTTCGGCCTTACGGAGTGCTGTCAGCTATTCAATTCGTTCTTTACTCGACCATTCATTTTATTACGAAGTCATACATTCAATCAACCCTTAGATCCGATCGGATAGGCGGTAGGCTGGGCAAAACTTTGTCTGTTCGTTGGAAAGGATGGCTGATCGGCCATTTTCTCCGCTTGGCTGAGACGACCGGTCATGTTACTCGATACCTGAGTCGAGATAGGAGGTCTGTCTGATCTGGAGGCTTGGGCGGATGCTCATTCCGGATTGGCCCTACAACCAACTTGGACACCCCACTAATATCTTCGACTTTTCTTAACTTTGACCGCCACCTCATCCGGTCTTCTTTATTTAAACCCGTTCTTGGGAGATCCACTTTTATAGTCGTATGACCACCCATGGATTTCTTGGTTTTATTCGAATCGGACTATTAACCTAGAACTCTAAATATTATCTTAAATATTATATTTATGTTCTCGTAATGTGAATTCGAGTATACATTAAGAAGAATGAATTTTTAAATGGATAAAATAAAATTTTACAGAAAGTCGACTTTTGAGAGCAGTGAAAGGAAGAAGGGTATAATGGGAATATACTAAGAGAGACTTATGAGAGCAATGAAAGAAAAGCGGTATAATGGGAATATACTTTGTGATTTTGATATTATATGTGTTAGATGCGGAAAATCGTGAAATGAGAAATCTTAAAACCTGCGTGCCCAATTCAATAAAATGTCAAAGTAAAAATGATATTCAGTTGCTAGATAAGCTCAACTTGTATTATTAGATTGACTTATTTATTAAAAAGATTAGTGAATTTTACTAATTATATTATAAGCAAAGTTATCTTTACTAACCTAAAACTTAATCTTCAAAAGTACCATTTTAAGAAAATATTAATTTTTAAAACATTAAAAAATATATAAAACTTAACGCCATTTTCCTTCCCACATACTTGAACAAATAACCTAAATAAAGATTGCTATTTTTCAAAAATATATCTTCAAAATTCATAGAAATGAATGATTAGAACCTTGCCACGGTTGTTGCTGAGCCAACTCACTTAGCACTAATCAGTGTGTGTGATACGATCCTCAGATGACATTTAAATTATCCTTTAAAAATATTATCGTCAAGGGAATGTGTGGCTGGCTATCTCCAGTAGAATTCATCATGCTTAACATGGTTCGAGTATGACACCTTGCTATTGTTTGGAGTTGTCGAAAAGTTCAGATCCAGATTAATTCACCAGGCTTAATTAGATAGTGTTCGAGCATGGCACCTTGGTGTTGTTTGAGGTGACAGAAAAGTTTAGAACCAGATTTCCTCACCAGGCTTCTGCAGGAGTATCGAGATCAGATTTCAGCTCTCATTGCGCCTGCTGCAACTGTATTAGCTCTCGATGAAGCTGAGAGATCAAGAACGAATGCAAGATTAGCTCAAGCATTATTTACCAGATAGTCTAGTTATAATTTACAATGTCTTACAAACACCCAAGCACTAAACTTCATCGTGGCTCCATGTATAGCTATATAATTTCAGCAACGGTAAATGAATCTCGTTCATAGTTAAAAAGAATTTGGTTCAAAATGAGAACAGAAGTGATACTCTGTATATGGGAAAATTTTCACAGTTATACTAGAAAATAAGACTACGGTTTGCTGTACAAGGTTCGTATAGGAAGGGGCTTGACTGAACGTTGACACAGACCAGATTACGATATGATTATAAGATTGTTCATGCCAAGTAGTTGTAAATCTGCGGATTGTTCTTGTCCCTCTCCAAGTATTCCCTGTCAATAAGGCTCTCTATCCTCTTCTTCAAGTCCGCAGGCTTTATCGGAAACTTAAGCTATAAGAACAACACAACAGGGTGATCAGAATAAAAGGTGGAAAAAAGAAAAGAACGAGGGAGAGTCGATCAGTTACCTGCTGAAAGAGTTCGGTAATTAGCAGTGTGTGACTAAGTACTTTCCTTGTCTTCATAACGCGAACAATAGCTGCATCAACCTGCAAACAAAAACCGAAAGCTTGTAATGCAAAGAGTAGATTGCAAGTAGATATAGCTTCAGAAATCTCCTACCAACTAACAAGAACATGAAACAAAAAGGATACAGTAAAACTGTCCAAGTTAATCACAAAACTGAAAGGTTCACCAACAGGAAGATGGAGCTCAAGTTCCATATGCCATGCGAAGGACCTTTCGGTCAGTACAAAGAATTCTTGCAGATTAGAAACTTTTGCAGAAAGTTACACTGAAAACTCCCAATTCCCCTATGCCTTTTCCACCAGTAAAGCGTCTTGAGTCCAAGTTAGTCATGGGAAAGTTTTTCAGTTACCATATTTACAAATGCTGTGTTTTCAAGCATGGCGTTGGGTGTGTTGGCTGGGTCGGTCTAGTGTGAGTTGGGCTGAGTCTCTGACCAATGGAAATCAGTAGAGGAAATACTGGCTCTCTAGACTAAGCCTTGATGTATATCTTTGGAAATTTATGATAAACATGAATTTTCAAGTGGTTCTTCATGGTGGTCAGAACTTGTTGTCATGGGATGGAGTTATGGTGGTTCCATGAACTGGAAAAGTAGATTAAACTTACTAGAATTATTAAAACTAAAAGTAATAAAATCATATTTTAATACAAGCAAAATAAAATATCAAAAATTTAGACTATAAACAAATTAATTGGATTTGGATAATTTTTGAAATGGCCTAATCTCATTTGCAACACGAACATGGAATTCAGATGTGGAGAAAGAAAATAGGGGTCGAGTGTGCTACATTGTGCCGCACGTCTATGATTAAATACTCTGAATGAACAGTTTGTCATGCCACAGCCAGAAAGACTCATGCCATATACCCAAGCACTAATGCATTCTCAAATGAACAGCATGAGTGCTGAGACAACTGTTTCTTTTAAAAACATATATTAAAATTATGTTCAGTTTGTGGAACACGATTCACAATAAATGGAATTGACGATACACATGCATGTATATTGTATGCCTTCATTAGTTATATGCATCTCTCCCAACTTGATATTAACATGTTGAAACTCATTGAGACCACTTCAAGAAGCAGCATAATGCACTTTTGCTAGTCCCCACGGGATGCCTAGTTGGTTAGAGGGTGACAGACTTACTACAATAGGGCAAGGAATCAATTCCCGAGGGCACATACCATCGGGGAAAAAAAACCTTCCACCCCCTAACCAACTTGGCGGTCGATTATAAGCTGACATTGTAATTTACCTTCCTTCACTTAACATGGAGACGGGCTGTGAGGGATGCCTGGGGTGAGCATAATCACTTTTTGCTATAATAAAAGCACTTTTGCTTCAATTAATGAGCATTTTTATTAAGCATACACAATCTCATTGTCAGTCTATACAAATTGGTGCTAGACTAATACATAAATACGACATATTATCTTAAAATTTCTTCTTTCATGGATGATATTATCACATATCATTTGCTTAGCCAAAGTTAAATGGATAGATGATTAGCATATAAAATATACCTGATACTGACGATCTTGGAATACTCTTTCGGTGGTGCTTGTATTCTCCTCCACTGTCTCTTTCATTTGGATTGCATTTACCTGGAAAGAGAATGTCTTAGCTCAATCACTTGAATCCAAAAATTTGTGTAATCTCGACTTTACCTTTATACGATATAATGGAGCGGTAAATTCTTCATTGAACACAAAAGAATCCTCATCTTCAATCTCTCTTCCTTTGGGGGACTGCAGAAAATAAGAGTATTTTGAATAAAAAGATAAACGTTCAACAGCTACACGAGGATAGATTACCTTCTGTAGCACTCGAACTTTGCCACATGCTAATGATTGTAAAGTCCTCCTCAACTCTTTATCATCAATGCCTGTAGCGTCTTTAATGTCTTGAAAATTCAGCTTTTGAGTGTCATTGAAAAGCATGAGAACAACTGCCTGGAAACATGAGAAGTTTAAAAAGAATAAAAATAATACAGGTACTTAAATCAGCACTGAAAGTAGTAAAATATCAGACTTACCTGGAACAATGACACTGACAATTCTTTTTTCCCTTTTGGAAATTCTGCTTTCAGAACACAATGGCCTAATGAATTCTGCCACATTAAACGCCTCCCATGGTACTTACTCAAATAGAACTCTTTAAATATGTCCTACGATGTAAACAGTAATTAAAATAATTCACACTTTAGGAATAAGTTAAATAAAATTTGTAGTTGTCACAACCATACCTGATAGACATTCAGCTCATGAGGAAGCCGAATATCCATAGGTGGATATGTGGGCCAATATCTGGAGGAACCAGGAGGAAAAGTATGTTAAACAGAGCTGGCTAGTCCAATTCACAACACATAAATTGTAAAACCTAGATAATTTGATAGACAATTAATTAAATGAGTAACACACACCCGGTTGTCAGGACATGAACACTCATTTCAATACCAGTTGGAAGCTTTGTCCTAGCTTGAGATGACTGTTTAAAGGAGTCATTTATTTCTTTAGATAACCCGATGTCCTGTGTAATTATCAGTGTGAAACAATTACTTGCAAAGCCAAAAACCAATGAATGGAATTCCATTAGCAACTTTCTTGACAGCCTCACGTGTGACAAGAAGTTTAATTTAGAACTGCAATAATGATGATGGCATGAAAAATATGTTTACCCAATTTTTTGCCATACAAAATAAATTTAAAAAGAACCTTACTGCTTATTAAAAAAATGGAAGGAATACAAATTCTACGAATAGATCTGAACAGATGGCACATGTACTTATCGTACAACTTGGATAGTGCTGTAAAATTCTGAGATGATAAAGGTGATTGGGCATTTACAACACATAACTTCATATCATACTAGCGCTTGTTATTCCTATGGTCAAGGAAGATAAATAAAGCATGGCCCCAGAATTAAAGTCACTAAAAATGTAGAAGTCATTCAATCACCATGAAAAATAGCACCAGTATAGCCCTTGACAATAATAGATGATAGATCTATAGCAAAGTTCAAACAGTAGATCCATTCAACAATTATGGTACCTTAAACATTCCCTCGAGTTTATTTGTAAATTGGCTGCCACACTCGGTTTTCAGCTGAAAAAGCGAGAAATTGCATCTTAGAGAAATTGCATAAATATAAATCTCAGATGAATTTATGCAACAATCTTTAGAAATACTTTTAATTACTTTTGTGATCATTGACTTCTCAGCATCAATTGATGCACTCTTTCCCAACAATAATCTCTTTGCAAGATCTTTCTTGTAAAATGCCTCAAATACATCTTTCCCCTGAATCAACACATGAAAAAAACCATACTATTGAGCTTATTCAAATACTTGTGAATAGAGCATATCACTAACATGAACCAAATATGCAAAACTTACTTGTATAAATCTGAATAACACCAAAACTTTGTCGAGTATACCCTCCAACTCTTCTTCAGATGTACCCTTGTTGCCAGCACGGAGCTTCTCATCCACAAACTTGGCAATCAATTCAGCTGGCCTATTCTGTTTTATGACACGGAAGATTAAATGGAACACGATCAACAATCTAAACAAATGGTGAAGGTTCTAAAAGGCATATGCAAAATTCATATGATCAATTCACTACCTAGCAATTAATAGGTTTCATAATAAAAAATAAAATTCAATCTTTTGATAAAAGTACATAAAATGTTTAAGTTCACATCTACTATATAATATTTCAACATTATTAATATAAGCTAAACATATAAAAGAAACATTTACAATTACAGATATTATTGAATATATTCAACTTAATAGATCTATATAAAAACAAAAACAATACATCAGTGTTCCATAGGTCCCTTTAAATTTTTAAGAGGGAGAAGCGTATTTTGAGAAAAAGAGGCCACAAAAGGTAATTAAATGAAATAGAGGCCTTAGCATGGCAACAATTAACTTTAGGGGCCTTTTTGGGGAATTGCCCTAAATTAATCTTATCTAGAATATAACAGATTTTAATAATTTACTTGATTATGTATTCAGATACAAATGGAAAAGAAGAGGTCTTAATGAAAACCATCTCCTTTAGTTGATCTTTTCTCATTTTTCTTTTGTTTTACACTACTCCCCTATATTCTCACATTTTCCCCAAAATCTGGTCACTGATAGATTGCTCCTGTAAAAATTCTGCATGAGCGAATCTTACAAAGGACACAGCAGTTGCTAAGGTGATATTGACAGTCATATATGGAACCATTATTAGAAGGAAGAAAAGGGAGAGGTAGAACATACTATCATTACGTTGCCAATACTTTCATTCAGTTATTATAATATATATAAAAACAAAAGTCCACTCTACAACAATATATTGCCCATATTCAGATTTGATGACTTCAATAGACTATTAAAACCATAAAGATATTACTTTAGGAATTTTTGTAGCAGAAAGTCCACCAGATGAAGCAGGTAAAGCACTAAATAGATTCTGGTTGACTAAATTTCTTTTCTAACATCAAATAAACAAATTAGGAAGATTTACTAACACTGAAAACTTTGAACATAGCTTTTCTAATCTTGCACCTAGAAACAACTCACATTCTCTATGATACAAAAGACCTCCACATCACTTTAACATCGTCTTTCTTAAACTCTAGAATGCCAAGCAAACCTGCTCCTATTTAGTTACTTGAATTTGTCAAAACTTGATAATACTCGCTGAATATTTCATGGACAAGAATACAAGAAACTGGCATCAAATATGTGGCATGGTACAAAAAAATGGTTAAAATTGTATTGAGCACAGTTCTCTTTCCTCTTCTTACATACATTAGATTACAAACTACAAGATTTGGTCAACACTGTTAACTATGAAGGGTGTCTAACTCTAAACGAAGTGTTGCTTCAGAAAACCACAATATTTTGCTGAGAAAAAAAGGAGCTGATGAACAATGCAGAAAGAAAATCATCCGAAGAAAGAAAACAACTCAATAAATTTCACATCCACAGCCATTTTTTGGTCTTTAATGTTGACTCTTACAATCACGAAGTCAAGGAGTATGCAAACCAATTTTTAGCCATTTAAGACATAATCCAAGCAGCATAAAACATCTAGGCATTTCAATCAAAACAGCATGTGTAGTGGGTTTACCTGACGAAGATTAATCAGATGCTCGAATGAATCCTTTATGGTATTAGAGAAAACTTCATTTTTGAAGAAACTTTCTTCTAGTATCTTGTCCAGAGATGCTTTAAACTCTAAGAGGTAGGCAACGAGATCTTTGTCTTTCTCTTCATCCATGATAATAGCTTGGCCAGTACCACGAATATATGAGCTAAGAGCTTGTTTTATTAACTCGAGAGCATTAACCTTCTGAAATAGTGTATACATTCTCTGAAGGTCATCAATACGGTTTGCTTCCATAAGCATCGTGAATCCCTAGACAATGAGATTATAACAAAATGAGATAGGAAAGATAACTTTATGATCATCAGACCAGAAGGCATGAACCAAGTCACCTTCTCAAGAATTGCAGAAGTATGACGTTCAAGAAGTTGTTTTTCTGCAGTTGCTATAAGGGGCTTCCTTGTAGTAGCATCCAAGTATATCAAACATCTTTCATGTTCCTCATGTAACCTCAACTTTAATTTTGTAACAGAGGGATTAAGAACATAATAAGCAAATCAGACATCCAAACTAGCTAGATAAATTAGACAGGAAGAATAATGGCAGGAAGGATCTCACATCAACATGTTTCAAATAATCTGGAACATCTGACTGTTGCATATATTTCACACCTTCAGATGCATAAAATTCAGAAGTGTCTTGAAGAAATGGTTTCTCAAAGCTATCAGTGTAAATTCCTAGTGCAGTAAACATCTTCAAAAGATGACTCAGGATAGTCCTACCAATAGCTTCACCTTGCCTGCCAAAGAAAAATACTTTCAAATGAAAATAAAGACACTAAAGAAACATCCACTTAGTTGAAGTAAAAGAGTGTTCTACGACCATCAGAAACAAGCCTTGTTTGATATCAGTTGTGCTGCCCATAAACAATAATTTTGTTGATTTAAGTCCATTCTTAGACAATCAACCCAAGTAAGTTCATTAGAAAGCTAAAAAACTACATGTTTGTATATTGTTGTTGGCTATGCAGGCTAGCCCATATTATGCTGTTGACAGTTTAATCCAAAAGCTTTTGTTAACTAAAGTGGAGGTCCAACTGTTCCTTTAATATTTTATATGGTTAACTAGACTAGAAGTAGAGCCCAACTCAATATGTGGAACTAACTCAATTTAACTAGGGAATTATTAGTGAGGCAGGTTGGAGTTCAAACATAGGACCTTCTATGTTTATGTTTGATTTACTAACTACTTATCTTAGTGTCAGAGAGCTGTTGCATAACAATGCTTCCGAAATAAAGCAATCATTATAATGTATTGGATTAAAAAAAAATTATAGTACTAGGTCTCAATTATCAAACATGAAGTAATTAATGTAACTAATCACATAATATGGATGACCTTTAATTCTTTATATTGACTTATATCACAGTTAATGTAGAAAATAAAATAATCAATCAAATGATATGATGTGTTAGTCTAACTCATGTAAATACTTTAAAAAATGGTAAGAGAAAAAATGGAAGTAACTCAGATATAAATAGAATAATAGTTTAAACTATCCACACTTCCAATTCCTTGTTCGATTCTCTTGCCCATAACCTGTTGATCAACAAAACAATTCAATAACGAGAAGTATTTTACAAATACTAGTACCTCCTAATGCTGAGACAAAAGCCTTGGAGGTATAAAAGAAATTTGTAATTCTGAGGAGTGAAAGTTAGCTGAATATGAGTTAAATCAGAGTCAGGAGAGTATGGATTTTAAGGGCACTAGAGTAAATGTGAGAGCAAAATAATTTCTATATGTTTAAAATTGTGATAAATCGAAGGCTTTGATGGATCGTACAAAGCATGGATAACAAGAAACACCAGGCATAACTTAAAAAGAAACAAGAATAACAAAATAGAACATAATTAAACTCTGCATTTGGAGATGGATTCAAACTGAAATAGATATTAAGATTAGTGATTTTGAAGTCAAGGCTTTTCAAATTCGAGAAATTCTGTAACTTTGTAGTTTGGCTTGACTACAAAAATATATTTTAAAGTTACTATTTGGTGCAATATGATTCATATTGTCGAAACTCGAAAGTAATAACTGAGATGTGAGACTCAACACTAATTTGGGAGTAAACTGGCTCAAAAGGAAGATTTTGCAACTTTTGAAGTCAGGTCTCGTGACTTTTTTTTTTAAAATAATCTCTAAATTCAAGTTTACATTCTTTACGAACATAAGTGGCTTGGTTTAGGCTAAGGTTTATTGTATCATTATATGTCATTATTTAGTTCTCCAGCTAGATAACAAACCAACACTAAGCATGGATCAAAACCAGCCAAGATAAGTTTAGATGGGGTTTACTCTGTTAATTCTCAGTTTATTTACTTTAATAATAATAAACTATAGCAATTAGATACTTGAATTAAGATTAGGCTATGTCATACCATGTCTATGTTCATCACTCGACATGTGTCCAAGTGTGTCGAGACAAATTTAAATCAGTATTACACATTTAATCACCTTCTACTTAAATTATTTTCTTCAAAATATAAGATTATTGGCCGCACAAGGTGAGACTCTCATCTAGGCAACCCCTCCAAGGTGGCCTCCCACGGTCTCGAAGGGAGGTAAATCACCGGAGATTTTGCCCAACAACAACAGTGCATGCAAGGAAGGGTCGAGGCAACTAGCGGGGCATTCTGCACCTATTGGGAATCAACCCCAAACCTATTGGCAACAACACCCATGCATGAACCAACTGCGCTAGCCCGTGTGAGCAAATTAAAAAGATTATGGATTAGATGGTTGAATTACAAATGGATTTTACTGATTTTTACTTCAGTGCATTCCAAGATAGATTCAAAAGGTTGGTACTCCTTTGAAGAATAAGTCTAGCAATTTGATAATCAATTGATTTAATATTTTGGAAAAACAAATTATAGAAATATGGCAAACATTGATATCATTAGTTGGATTTTTTTTGTCAAGGGGCACCAACACGTGCCAAAATGTGCCAAGTAAGGCTACAGTTTAGTATACCTCGGCATAGGCAGCACAAGATAAATTATCCATGCAATTGGTATTAGAACACAGTAATTTAACTAAGCATGAGTTTCACTTTAAAACTATGGTTTGGGCCAAGTATTTTAGCTCCTTTTTGTTTTTAAACTTTTTGGATTATATATTAACTATAGTTAAATTCTGGGTTTGGTTTTCTTTAAAAACAACTAGAAGTTTAAGGAATGAAGTACAGAACCCATCTTGGAATAAACAAATGTTCAAATCAGGTCAAGTCAGCTAGTTTTCACCCTATAGAAGTTGTTGAAAACGAAAATGGGTTCAAGTTGGATTACAAGGATTTTCAATGCAAGGCAAGCAGTGGACCAATTAATTTAGGCTTATCAATTAGTACACTGTAGCATAATAAAAGTAGCTAAGCTCACAAATGAATTTTTGGCATTCGCAAGGACTGGACTAGGAGCTATTTCGAGTCTCCTAGTTTTCAATTTACAAAATCTGTCGCCTTATCTCGCTAAAAGTGAATTAGTTGCTTAACTAAAACTACAATCTCTATACAAATCAAATATCAGCTATGCCAAATTGTCCCCCATTATATCTAAAATGAAGATTAATGAGGTAACCATTGTATCCAATACCTTTTTCTGTTTTGTATTTTATTTGAATTTAAATATGGTAAACTTCTAGGTGGTCCTTTGGGAAGTTCAAGAATGTATTTGTTAAAATCTAAATAATTATTAAGAGAGGATGGACTGAAGATTAATGAGGTAACCATTGTATCCAATACTTTTTTCAGTTTTGTATTTTATTTGTTTTATTTGAATTTAAATATGGTAAACTTCTAGGTGGTCTTTTGGGAAGTTCAAGAGTGTATTTGTTAAAACCTAAATAATTATTAAGAGAGGATGGACTAGGTTTTGGTTTGAGTGTTGATTACACGCAACCTGTTAAACATATAAGAGATAGTATTTGCGATCATCTCCTTGAGACAACCAAGAGAGACAGAGAGGGCAGGTTTCTTCTCTAGCAATTGAAGATGCTTCAAGTGGATTCTTTGCAGCAACAAAGAATCTCCAGAGAGGATTCTTTTGAGATAGGATCTAAGACCCTTCTTTTGATTTCTTAGTGATTCAAGTATTGTAAATTGTAATTGTTAATTTTTGTTCTAACCCATTATTTAGATACTTTTTTAAGAATCTGACACGTACACATGATGAGAAAGAGGGATTATAGATGAGAGGAGCGTATTTCCAAGGTCTCTAGAGATGGACAAAGAAGAAACAATTGAAGAATATAGTTCAACGATCTGACCACACAGGTTGGTTGACAGAACAGTCCACCGATTGGTCAACTAATCAAGATCGGTGAGCACAAACAAAGAGAGGAACTGAGGAAGAAAAGGAATAGAAAAGCATAAGAGAGAATTTGGCTAGCACATTGAAGTATTAGTCCAGAGGATTAGCAAAGGTTAATTCAGGCTGGTGAGCAACTCTTGTTGGAGAATAGATGATAAGGTGAGAGAGTCTTTAAGCCATGAGAAGGAACAGAGTCCTTGTAAAAGTCATGATATATCTTCATGCATTTGGTGATCGATTGTTGCAACAATCCATCTGTTCTTAGAGTACCTTCACTTTTGTGCATGTGTTGTATGACAATACATGAATGGATGAGCTTAGAGTGCTAACTGTGTTAGTTATTAGGATTCATGTATTACAATTATGATAGCACTGTTGCATTATAGTTAAATGTCATGAATTAATGGTTATTTAGTTGCTTTTTCTTTTTGTTACTAGTTTCTTAATAGAGTTCATCTACCGAGGAAAAACTGAGAGGCACATTTAATGTACTTAGACGATCAATAAATAAGTTAGGTGATATGAAATTATGACAAATACATTAAATGAGTAAGACCAAAGAAGACTTGGTTAGCAATGATAAAATAGGATAATTTTTATTTAAATATAAATGATAATATAGTAAAAGATAGAGTTCAATGGCGTAGGAGGATCCATATAGCCCACCTCAGATAGTGGGATAAGGCTTGGTTGTTATTGTCTCAACTATTTGGGACAACTACAAGGACCTTATCCCTTCATTGAAATCTCGCTCTATATCACTAGTACTAATCAAATCAACTAAATCACTATTCGATAAATAACAATCTTCTTTTCTTTACTTCTATTTCTCTCACATTTTCTACTCTAACTAATTATCCCTCTAACTGTTCAAACTATTGATAGTCTTTCAATATGGTAGACCATACAATAGCAGCCTAAGAAGCACAGAACAATTACCAAGACTCCTAAATCTCTTCTCCAATTCAATCACTCACTCTATTCTCTATCCTAATAATAATATCTTCATCAATGTATCTTTTGAATAAGTGAACTAAGATATTAACAATTGAATAAGTGAACTAAGATATTAACAATTCTTCTCAAAATTCCATGGTCATCAATTCTTAACTATTCCCTCAATTATTTTCTTATTATTGAATATTTTGTAAATTCAGAATTAGTCCAACTTGCTAATTTGGTCCTAGAATCATGGACTCGCTTCTTTACCTGCACTAGCCCATGGTAATGCAATAACCCTTTGCTATTTTGGATCAAAAATCAAGGTAAGTTTTTAGCAAATCTAAGAAAGTGAAAAATGAATTTTCTTAACACACCTCTCCTTTTCAATTAACCTCAGAAGTCCTGTGACAACTTTGTGCTCTACCTCCTGAGATGAGGTGAGGTGCTTCCTGAACAGCTGCAAACCCATGTCCCACAATGAGCAGACATTTGGACTTTGCATAACATATGTTCTATCAAGTACTAAAGCAATGCCACGTATGGTCAACATCTGGTTACAGAAGTCCTGCCAGCATTTCTCCACCAGTGACAAAAATACCACCAAATCAGGACTCTGGCCAACCAATGATGACAATGCCATAGAAATGTGCATTTCACATTCCTCCTCTATTCGTTGGTAAAGGCTCCCTCCCATCTTATGCAAGCAAAGATTGCTGACAGCCTACAGACAACAGAAATAAATCACATGTCATTCCATCGGAAAAAGGAAATTATAACTATATGCAGAAAACCATACAAAATAATCAGGAAAACCACCTGATAGAGTTTTTCACAGTCACATGGATCTGGTCTCTTCAAAAATATAGCAGTAATAGCTGACTTCAATGTTGCCCATGTATCCTCCTCAAAGTTAGCGGGAAGTGAGGGTTTGACTGACACACATGAAAATGCAAATGATAGCAAAGCGCTGTTCTGAGAATAATAGGCATTAAGAGTTTTTATTAAGAACATTCTAAATCAGTATAAATAATAAAAATTGGAAAAGGCATCCTCCACTGGTACCATAGTAACATGGCTGACACTTGACAGCAAAGGAGTTTTGGCCATTATTCAGAGAATAGGCAATTTCTTAGATAATATACCAGTCTCTTAGAGAAGTTGATGGTTGATAAATGACATATATTTCTCATATTCCTGTTTCTTCAATTGCATCACCAATTGCCCGGGTTAAGTCTTTCTAAAGAGAGAAAAACAATGACTTTAGCAAAGGAGAAGCCATACCTCAACTATTTAGGTATCTTCAAATGCCTTGATATGATAATGTCAAAACTATGACACTACTCAGAAAAGCTGTCACATTGAGGGGGAGAAGAACCACAACTATAATGTGATAGTTTTGTGATTATTCTCTTTTCTTCAATTCTCCAATTTACATATGGTGTTGCCTGACATTTCTATATCAATGTACAATTTATACATTCCTATTAATATAATCTCTTAGCCGACCTCACCTAGTGGGATAAGACTTGTTGTTGTTGTTGTTGTTGTTATTATTAATATAGCCTCTTGACTTTTTAATTAATCATACTCTCAAGTCTCTTAAAAATATTTACCTTTTATAATTTGCACCAATAATGATATAACATTGATTTTTTACAATATCATATTCTAGTTTAACCCACCAAAATGTCGCAGTCTTCTAGCAACAGAAGGATATTTGCAACCTGGCCAGACTTTCAATAAGAAGTCCCACACCTCAAAGATTCTAAAATTGAAGGCAATACTAACTTTGATCTATAATTACTAATAGTAGTTTATGTTTATTGTTTTTTTCCTATTGCTTAATGATATGGCCTCTTTCTTTCACTTGCATATTGGCCTACACAAATGTTACAGTTTTCCCTTGTTGAAGTTACAACTTCAAAGGGGCTACAATTTGGAACTTAAAAAAGTGAGGTTATGTTCATGTGTTAATCATAATTTAGTCTTAGAAGAATACAAAACTGACATATGTATTTTTAGGGTAATTAAATAATCTCTTTCCGAAATGATTTCACTTATGATTTTATTGTACCTCGTGCATATGTTTCAGGCACAATATTATGAGCATATATAAGTTCTCTAAATGCTGTAACATATTTGTATCATAGAACTTCAAAATGCACACACTGAGCTTAGAATAACCATATAAACAAAATGCCAAGTATCACCTCTGTCACCCTTGTATAAATCTTGACGTATTATGTAATTCACCCATATTACTTGATATGGAACAAGACTCGTATAAATGGCACGCCAT
This sequence comes from Zingiber zerumbet, assembly GCA_037833815.1. Taxonomy (NCBI): domain Eukaryota; kingdom Viridiplantae; phylum Streptophyta; class Magnoliopsida; order Zingiberales; family Zingiberaceae; genus Zingiber; species Zingiber zerumbet. Next base: position 7,328 of record JBBMJZ010080972.1, on the reverse strand, counting down.
CACACTTTATGATCAGTGTTGGGAAATAAGCAAATATGCTACAGTAGTTTGATATGACAAATGAGAATGACAAAGATGGATATGTGGGCTTATTACAAAAGATAGTAGTAATTTAGTAGAGATAATAAGAAGAAAAATATAAAGATCGAAGAAGGATGGCTCTTGAAAACATAGAGATAAAATGACATGATTTTCCTAGAGTGACCTGATCACATGATGATGTTCTTCAAAGCTTAAGGATCAAAGAAGGATCTTAGGTTCAAGCAATAAGGCAATTAGGCTTTAACTCTCAAGAATGAAGGAGATTTAAATGGGACAACTCATGGTTTATAATTTTGTTCAGTGACAATCAGCACTTGACAAACATCTTATTCTGCCTGCACGTGCACACAAAAATTGTCCCGACGTGCACAATAGCACTGGACTGAAACTTCAACTTGAAACGAGATTTCAAACCTTGGGACAGCCCAATAACACAGAGTAACTAACAAAGAATCAATGGTGACAATTTCCTGCCATAAACTTAGTGGTAATTGGTTTGGATAGGAATTTGAGTAACAAGAGTACTTAATTTACATCAAAATCTAATATAAACTAAGTAATCTTTAATTGGATGAAGCAATGCTTTATGATCTTCAGATATTGTCCAAGTCTCCAAACATGATTTCCCATGTCTTACAAGTATGCCCTAAAACACAACTCAAGCAGGAACTATTAGTTTCCCTTAGTTTTCATCAAAACCAAAATCAAGACATTAACACCTGGGTCTAACACATTGCATTGCCACTACAAAGAAGTACCATATCACAGGCCCAACCCCTCCTTTTTCGGAGCAAATAGTCTAGGATTTACGCAAACAAAGCATTAGACAACAGTCTCACGTGTGATACATAAGACTGTTTTAAGGCTTCTGGAAAATCGGATCAGGAACACCAGATCATGTTGGTAGAAAGCCTAATAGGTAATTTTGAAAGAGCACCAGCCTGGTATGTCGGCTGATTACCTAGCAGGGTCGACTGAAGATATTAGGGTCAGCATTGCATAGTGAATCAATTAGGCTTCACATCTCCAATAGCCACCTAGGCTTTGCATGTGAATCAGTGATGATAATTAGAATTTCAATGTAATTACATGAAGAATTAGTTGAAATTGCCAATAGATGAGTAGTTGGTTGTACGCTATAATTCAAGTCCTAGAAACCGGTCAAAGCCTACCAAAAGAGATATCAAGCTAAATATAGACAAAAAAAAAATCGCATACTTTTGAATGACTTGATGACTAACTTCTTGGTAGTCGGCGGCTGGAGAGGTGTAGCCTTCTTCCTGGATAGATTCGCAGCAACCCCCGTCGTAGCAACAGGGGCTGGAGACCCAGGCTTCAGCTCCTCCTGTTCGATGATCATCGTGTCGTCCTCCTCCGCAGGCCGCGGAGGCACGTCGGTGTCGAAGCGGCGTTGCAGGCCGTTCTTCTCCTGGTCCAAGGAGCAGGCATCGACCGGCTGGGATTTGGCCTTCTTCATAGGATCAGAGCAGTCTGTGGAAACCGGGGTGGCGCTGCAGGAGGCTCCGCTGCTTTGGTTGTTGTTCCTGGTGGTTCCGGCACCGCCGCCGCCGCCGCTGCTTCTGCTGCCGGAGAAGGCCCTCTTCTGCTGAGTCATCAATTGATCTCATGCGGAGAAGAGCATGGCGGAGGCCACGGCGATTGGGGGAGATTGAGACGGAGGAGAAGGGGAAGCGAGGGCCTGCGCGAGGAGGAAGAGAAGGCGAAGGCGAGAGCAAGGGGAAAAGGAGTGTTCTTATTCGATCCCCTTCTCTGGAATGGGGATTTGGTGGCCTTGAAACGGGTCAAGAGATTCGGATTAGACCGGGTCGAACAACTTGGTTCGGCCCGGCGATCTCTGGATCTATTAGTCCGGTCAAAGTTCCAAATGAATATATGCGTTCATTAATTTGGTTCTTAATACTTTGAGGTTCCTTTTATTTAATAAAAAATATATTTTTTAAAACAGTTTGGTATGATAAAAAAATATTATTACTATTTTTTATTTAATAAAAATATAATAAAAAATATCCTTTATCCTAGACCTCTCTATTGTAAAATATTTATCCATACTCAAAATTAATAGATAATTATAACTATCATAATCTTTTCAGCTAATTACAATTTACAAACAAATATAAAAATCAAGAGTCAAATGGTGCAGCGGTTAGCTTCTCAAATATGGATATCAATTCGTATTGGATCGGATTGAAATATATATATCTACCAGAATTTTATTTTTTAAAATAAAATTTGATTTAATAAAAAAACCACAAAATCTAAATTCAGATCCACCCAGATCAATCCAAATTTGTCTCAAAAATTTCTAATCCAATATAATTCGACTCAAACTTGAAAACTCCCAACTCAAACTGAATTTTTTTCAGATCGACTCGGATTATGTCGTCAAGTCAGATTTATTTTTAACACTCCCACCTCTAAGTGGTTAACCAAGTATTTAAAGGTAGATCAGCTACCTAAACGACCCCCTAGTACCGGCCCCACAAATATAGAAGGAAGTACATGCAGTTACACAGGGCATAGGTATAAATGGAACAAATTAATAAATAAATTTTTCTTAATAGACAATTGACCTAAAACCGCTAGATTGATGAACCGTTTGCTGTAAACGCTTATCAATTTATCCTTATGACTGACTAATAGAAAATTTTCATAAAATCAAACCAATCACCCTAAGATGAATCAGCATAAGCAGGATACTTGGTGCCAACTTAAAAAAAAAAAAAAAAAAAAAACCAACATTCCTCTATCTATTATGCCTTTAAACATGGAGATTTAGGGCATTTGATTCTTAAATTTGTTGACAATAGAATTTATTTTTCCCTGAATTTTTGATAGAAAAAATTCACAATAAAATGTTGGAAATTCTGGATCCATGCTCGGCACAAATGGGAACATTCGGTCATAATTAGTAGTTTCTCTTTGGAAAGCCAATACAGGGCTCTTCTTTCACAAACAAGAAGCACACGAGTTTGTGTCCTCTCGGAAGGGGGGCGGGGGAGGAGGGTAATTTTATTACAACCCAAGACCAACGGTTCGACCATCTCTTCGACGAAGGCCTGCTGTATACTGCTTCTCCAAGTCGGTGTCGAGCTCCTCGTGTTTCTTTGCTTGGAGGCTTCTGTTGTTTTCCACTTTGCCGTCTGGAGCTGCATTGCCTTTCACACCCTACAATCGGCCAATAGCCAAAAAGGCAACCTCAGACTCTAAAAAATGTGTTAGTAAGGGTCAAGATACTCCAATAGATTGTTCTACAGATTGAACACTCTCGTAACATAAGAAAAAGAAAGGTTCCAACGACAAATTGCAAAAAGAGGAGGTTAGAGACTACCATGAGTCTGTTGAACTTTTCCTGTCGCTCCTGGTCCGAAAACAGATGGTCCCAGCTACTGGAGGACTGAAACATTTGCAAGTAGAACGGGAAGCATTAGGATAGCAACCTAAATGGACAAATTCTCAATGAACTTGAAACATGAAATACCTCTTGAGAAGAGTTCTTTTTGTTACCCCAAAGAAGCTTTTTCTTTTGGTCAGTGGACAAGCAGCCAATGCCTCCGAAACCTACAAGGTTCTTGTTCACTGCAGATGCCTGAAGGTAAGTCCGATACAAAGGACCAAATAATTGTAATTTCACCACTAATGAAAGCCAACCATTATCTGTATTCTAATTACCACAATGGTCTCAGCACCAAAAGCTATGTACTCATTCTAATCAAACTCCAAACTCCTTGAAGTTGAATTCAAAACACTCGCCCCCTTGAATAAGTTTTTATAACCAATCAAATGAGTTTGACAAGTTTTTGGACTAAGACAATATCAAGGATCTCTGTTCGTTTGTTTAAATGTTGACTTGCTTGAAATTTTTTACACAGGATCTAGAGCAGAAAGAGGTATGACAGCCTTGTAATGAGCGAGAAATAAGCATCCATCATAATAATTAAACACAAAGAATAAGAAAATAACTGATAGTGCAAAGGGGTGTGAGATGATCCTCCTTGATGGTATTAAAACGATCAAATGAGCAGATTGATGTTGTGGCAATATTCCAAGCAATTATAATGAAAACTAGATGAACTTACCCAATTCAGCAGCTTGCATAGCGACAAATTTTGCAGAACTAACAAGATTAGCACCTTCAGCATTCTTGTTTGTAGAATCAGTCTCACCAGCAGTCCTAGAACTAGATAGCCACAGTTTATCTACAAAGTTGTCAATTTCAGATTATTTGTCAAATGTTTAGTCGATAATTTGAGGAAAATGCATGTAGTTGCAAAGTGATAAAGCTATTTCCATGAAGCATTTACCATGCTGAACATCTTTGATTTCTCTTGATGAAGAGCTTTGATTGTTCTTGTTTACACTTTCAGAGGCTTCATCCACATTTTTTTCTTGTTGACTGAACAAAGTTTTTCTCTCATGTTTCTCACCTTCCCTTTCATGATATTTCCTCTTCTGGTCCACAGGTGCACGGTGCTCCTTGCTACTTGGAGTATCATTCTTACATACAGGGGGACTCCTGTGATTGGTATTTCTGTATTCATGTGATTCTCTCTGCTTATAATGGTCATGCTCTGAATCATATTGTCGACTTAACTTTCTCCGAGAATCTGTTTTTTCAAAACCTTTATCATACTCTCTTCCATTCTCCTTATTCCTGCGCTCTGAAATCTCAGCATGTCTGCCAGATAATCTGTCATTCCTTGTGGATTTGGAAGACCGTTGGTAATTCCTATCATTCTCATCAGTTTGCCTGTCATGCCTGCTATAAGCATCAGGCCTATTGTATTCATGTGGATTGGAATATGAATATTTCTCTTTGTGCTTTTCAGATTCATGGCCTCTACTAGATCTGCTTCGAGTAGAATGGGAATCCCTTTCTAACTCTTTTCCAGCTTCATTCCTCCGCTGATCAGAAGACATCCGTGCAGGATCATTCTTGGAAGGTAGCGGACTGCAGCTCCTCTCATGTGTAGGACTTCCTATCAGTGATAGCACAAGGAGGTGATCATACTCATAAATGCAAAACGTTTATAGCATTCTAGCCTTCTAGGACATCAAATCAGTAGATGCAGCAACGAGGCAACTTTTGAGACATGTTTTAAGAGTTTAATTAATAAAACCCCAGCCAGTTGCAACAGTCACATAAGAGACAGTACTGTAATGAAAGTTCAGGGTTTTTTGGTATCAATTAAACAAGAGCAAAAACACACCCAACCAAGGTTCAAGTTAGGTAACAGGTCAGTCAAGTTAGTTATTTTAAACTCCTTAATGATTTTTATCTTTTGGAGTTCTTGTCATGGATATCACACAGTTTACAAAAACCAGCCAACTCTCTCAAGAAGATTAAGATTCAAGAATCATTCATCTATACAGATTCAAAATTGCAAACACAAATTTTGGTACAATACAATGTCTTCTGTGGCAAAAGCAAGCAGTGAATGATAACCAATGTGGGACTAAATGAATCTGATCCACCAAGAGGCAAACAGTGAACAATAGCCCTCTTGACAAAATTCTGCAAGATAAAAAATTTTGGAACAAGTAGCTGGAGTTGGATTACTAACCATCAGATGAAGATGAATCTGATCTACCAAGAGGCAAGCGGCAGCGATACTTCCTACCAGTAGCATCATTTGTGGGCTTTCTAAAAGATGGTTTCACATCTAAGTTTTCAGATAATGATTTGGGTGAGGGATCCTCCATCAAGCCAGTACCTAGACAATGTACAGCTTTTTTCCATCATCTGAACTCAAGTTGAAGAAGCAATGATTTAAAATCAAAGGAAAAAGGAGGAGACATATAATAACATAAGAGTACAAATAATATAACATATTTGAAGACATTAATTACTTAAATCAAAATTAGTAAAATGTATACTGGTTGCCACATGCAGACATTCTTAAGAGATTATTTAGCATCAACTTGTGCCTAAAAAAATAACTCAATTAGAACTTGATCAAACTGAGTAGTAAATAACTCAATTATAACTTGATCAAACCGAATAGTCCATAAAACAATAGGTGATACCCCAGAGCAAATAGAAATTTTTTCTATCCAAGTTGTCAATATAATCAAGCCGTGTTTGACCTAACTATTTATGGTTGCTACATTACTCTTCTTTCTCTGTTTAACACAATGCAGAACTATAGTAATATTCAAGTTAAGCAATCATTTCTATTACATTGGCTAACTATATAATCTATTAGTTGTTTTTGAATATGTCATACCATCCCAACATATATTCTCTTATTTTATCAGCTATTAGAGTTACAGCTAATTGCTCTCAAATATTAGTGCCACACATGCACCTTCTCTTTCACATCTTTACTACATTAACTTTTTATGTGTGTTGCTTCCTAACAGTTCGATTCATAAAGTAGAAAATGTCGTACCACAACTTATAAAACTTCCCTTTTAAACTCCCAGGGACACAAAGAACACACAAGAATCTAGAATTCTCTCCATTTCGACGACCTATTTTTATCCAATATCTTCATCAAAACTGCCTTCTTGTTGAATAATAGATCCAATATATCTTAATCTCTTATTTATAAGAATATCATGTTCATCCATCTAAATAATAAATATGCCGTCATTTCTTTTCTTGTCATTAAAACTACATTTCCATATGCCTAGTGTTAATTCCATTTATCTAACAACCTCTAGTTTCTTTTCCCCACTTCAAGATTTGAATTTAATCTAATTGTATTGCCATGGTTAACATAATTTCATATGCAAATAATTGATACCAAAGGTTTTGGTTATTTTGAATATTAAAGGACATTTCATCAAAAGTTAATGTAAAAAAGGACAAGGACTTAGGGTTGACATTTAGTGCAAACCTACAAAGGGGCAGCCCGGCGCACGAAGCTCCCACTATGCGGGGTCCCGGGGAAGGATCCAATGTACGCAGCCTTACCCTGCTTTTTACAAGAGGCTGTTTCCAGGATTCGAACCCGTGACTTTTTGATCACAAAGCAACAACTTTACCGTTGCACCAACGACTATTGAAAATCATTTGATGATCATAGCTCTAATATTAATAACTACATTATCATACACTTCTTTAATTACATCAATATAATTATTACATACCCCTTTTTTATCCAAAACCTCTACAATAGTTGTCGTGGGGCTATATGTAAATCATAAAAATATTTTATATCTAAATCATTCTTTTACTATATTTTCCCTTTTGTAGTCTTATTAAAATAAATGACATCTATAATTCATCTTCCAGAAATGAAACAATTGATTTTCAAAAGTGA
>JBBMJZ010080693.1:0-23344 GCA_037833815.1 Zingiber zerumbet | reverse complement strand
GAACAATTGCACCTGCAATCTCATGTATTGTCTCAATGTATTGTCAAATATCGAAACCCAAACCAAGACTCAAGCTTAGTCAATCAGGTCAACCTTGACCTAAAGGATATTGCCTCAACAAACATCCTATGACATATTGGATAATGGTTGGACTTTAAACTCATACCGTACCACTAGATAAGGGAGGACACAAAATAAATAACATAAATGAACAGAAGTGAATAAAATTCAAACAGGTGAAAATAGGAAAGAAACACAATAAATAAATAATTAAAAAAATAAAATATAAGGGATAAAATCTAGTTAATGTGCATGAAATAAAAGAAGCGGATAAAATTCAAATTAGTGAGAATAAGAAAAAAATAAAATAAATAATAATTAAAAATAATCAAAATAAAATGAATAAAATATACTTAACGGCATGAATAGAAGTGAATAAAATTCACTAGTGAGAATAGGAAAGAAAGAAAAAAAATTAATAGAATGGATAATATCTAATTAACGTGTATAAACAAAAGTCGATAAAATTTAAACTAGTGAGAATAGAAAAGAAAGAAAGAAATAAAATAAATGAATAAATAAAACCAAACAGAATGAATAAAATCTAGTTAACATGCATGTTGAAGAACAAAAATGAGAATCATGCACACAAAAATCCAAAATTGTATATATAAAAACAAAAACCTAAAATTCTACCTTAGTGTCTTTCAATTGACCAATCTTATTGGGTAGAATTACAGAATCAGATTGAGTCATTGTTAAGTCGGAGTTTCTTTTCTTCTTAGCAGAAGCTTTATCCAATTAGGGGAAAAGAACCTGACTCTGATACAACTAAAATGTCACACCCCACGACTCGGACCGATCGGGGGCTGATATTGGTATTGCTTTCAACCCAAAGTTCGAAAATAACTAACCTCAATAGTATAGTAATTGCCACATAAAGTTAGTCTTTACATTCCTAACACAAAAAAGTACATCATTTCCATCGCTCAACGAATTAAATTACATTTTCCCTAACTAAATGAAGAAATTCATAGCTACAGCAGATTTCTAGTCCTCCTGTCCGATATTGAACCGGTTCATCATCCCTAGAACTCGACTCGTTCTCTATCCTCGATTTTATTCTCTCTACCCCTTTCATCTTTATCTGTAATGGTTCGTAAGGGGGTGAACGATTTGGGAATCACTCAGCAAGTGGGGTAACACAACACAAACACTGAATTTTTTAAGAAGCAGTAGTAAAATAACAGAATTTAAAATAGATTTTCACATGGGCACTTAAATTAAATCATGTTCCGCATGGCTTAACTGATATCAGCCCTCTAGAATTATCTCTCTTAGAGGAGAGGTCAGAGATCAGAAATATTACAGAAGTCATAAATCAGATGTCAGATATGTTCAAAATACGTATTCCTACCATTTAGTTCATGATCAATCTAGTGCCCAAAATTATGAAAATAACGGAAATCAGTAATCAGAAATGTTCTGAAGTGAAACAAATTAATTGTAGGGAATAAAAGACCATTTCTTTCAAAAAATATAGAATTTGCGTAACGGGTCCACTTACTCTTTCCTTGGAAGTTGCTACGGCGGTGACCTCTTCTTCCTTGCCCAATAGGAATCTACCGAGGTTCTGTCTTCTCTTACGGTCTAACCTTCCCTCCGATAGGTGTGAGATTATTTATAGTGGTGGGGGTGAAGATTTGGTCCCCCACTAACCCCACTACTTCCACCTTCTATTATCCCACCACTCCATTATAGTTGTGGGGGTGAGGATTTGATCTCCCGCTAACCCCACTACTTTCACCTTCCATTATCCGACTAACTCCATCCCTTCCACTGCTTTCATTATCCAGCCGATCTTCACAATACTAATATTCAGGTAAGGATTCATAAATTAGAATTATAAAGGACCTGAAAGGTGGATTGGATTTTGAATTAAGGTGAAGGAGTGAATTTTAGTGGGATAAATAAAAAAATCACATAGGTAATAAAAAATAGACTAGGCTAGAATCCAATAGACTTAACCTTAGGCTGGGTTAATGGGTTGAGTACTCATTGACCTGGTTGCTAGGCAACAATTCTAGCCCAATAAAAAATCATCGAATCAGACTTTTCCTTTTTTTTTTTTGTTTTTAATGTTTGTTGGTGGTTCCGACCGTTGGAGTTCTAGCCGTTGGGATTTTTTTAAACTTTTTTAACGATTGAGATTATTTGATCATTTTTTAATTAATGACTATAATTTAGTGTTAGTTACTCTCCAAATTCTATAAATAGAGAGCTCATTTTATTATTTCCACACTCATCTTCTCTACTTTCATTCTCAATTCCATAATTTTTATATGCTTTCAACTCCAATTCTATACACTTTTGACTTCCACTTCCAACTACAATGGAAGGAGGCCAAGGAGGTTCATGATCACAATCTCGGAAGGGCAAGAAAATAATGAATATGAATGAGAAGCTCAATATTCAATCCACTGATGATGTGACCGACCAACTTTTGACACCCAAAACACAAGTAAGTATCAATGTAATTACTTCTAAGGTTCCGAAAGTTCCTCCAAAATCTTCTATTTTTACTAAACATTTTAAAAAAGTCACTCTTTCGTTGGAAGAATTGCTTGCAAAATATAAGCACTACAATTCTTCCTATAAATTCCAAGTCATCGGAGACGTCTATGAGTGATTAAAATGGCACATAGAAATGAATCACTCAATGGAATATGAAACCGACTGTTCTCAAATACAATTATTTAGATTTTCCACTAGTGGAAGTACTAATTATAATTTTTTTTATATTCTGATAATAAATTAATAGAATCATTAGCTAGATTTATTTATGTAGAACATCTTTCATTTAGTTTTGGATCTAAATACACTTTTGAAGATTTTGTAAAGAATCTTTTAATCCATCTACTAAACATATTCCTATGACTATACTTACTTGTACAATTAAAAGTTAATAAAACAAAGAAAAAAATTAAAATTTTAGTAAATTAAATAATAAAGTTTCTTTATATTATGATATTTGGAGTGATGATTGACAAATACATTTGTACATGAGTGTGACTTACCATTTGATTGATAACTCTTGGAATATCTAAAAAAGACTGTTAGCATATAGAGTTTTTGATGAATCACATACTGCTCACAATATCTCAGAATTATTATGTTTAATTTTAGAATAATATGAATTAACTCATAAAATATTTTCAATATCATTTAATAATGTTATTTCTAATAACGCTAGTGTTGATGAACTAAAATTATATATCAACATATTATTGGTGGTTTATTTTTTCATATTCATTGCCTATATCTTGTTTTAAATTTATGTGTTCAAGATGGATTAAGAATTTTAGAAAATTATGTCAAACCAATTAGAATTATTATTTCATACTTATAATCACATCTATCTATAATGAAAGAATGAGGTAGATGTAAAAATAATGAAATGAAACCTAGAATATTTTCACGTGATGTACTAACACGGTGGAATTTACCATATTGATTATTATAAGATTCATTTCAATATAGAGAATTATTATATTTATTTTTATATAAGATATTGATAATATTAATATATATTTATTTTCACACCAATGGAATATTTGTAGTAGCATTTGTGAAATTTTAAAAGTATTTAATGATGTAGCCGAATAACTTTTTAATTTTTATTATCCTACTTCTCATTTAGTTTTTGTGAATTTTTATAGTATAGTATTAGTTTTAAATGAACATAGTACTTGTATATTAGCAATGAAAGCGATATGATTTTTTTTTCATATTCCTAAAATTTATTTAGTTGCATTTGCTTTAAACTCTAAATTTATATTAGAAGTTTTACAAGAAATTTTAAATTTTATATTACGATACTTTAATTCTATTTAAAGATTCTTCTTCTAATGATATTAATAATATTATATATAATATTAGAAATTATTTATATAATATAAAATATGAAATATATAACTCATATTTCTGAAATATAAAATACAAATAGTAGTAGTAGTTTAAAACTTATAAAAACACAACTTTTATTAAAAGAATGGACGAAGCACCATGAGGAACCTCAAGTTCCACATGAGAATTTTAGAGTTATTTTAATACTTCTTTTGCTTTTAAAGAAGCAGATAGCGAAACAAATTTCAATATCCTACAGTGGTAGTCGCATAAGGTTTAAAGCTTTCTCGTTCTCTCTATGATCACCAAAGCAATTTTAACTTATCCATGATAGAACTTGTAAAACCTAAGCTGTATGAATTCTAGAAACCAAATAAGAACTCAAAGCAAGAAATACAAGCACATGAGCATGAATCTTGTTTCAACGAAACCATGACATAACATAATAAAAGCATAAACCAAAAGCGACAAGGAACCTGATTGAAAAGTTATCCTTGTCCTGTATCATCATCTGAATATCCCTGAGGAAGAAGAAGCGAAAGCTAGGATGACAGTGCCTCAACCTTCATCAATGAGAAATGAGGGTTTATGTCAAGATAAACTAATTTAATGAAGACCTTTCTCTTATATAGGAATCCGATCTATTATCAGCCCATAGATGATAATAAATCAGACTAAAGTGTTCTACACATTAAACTTACATCCAATAATCCAAAACCTAATAAACTTAAGTTAAATCATTTTAGATGAGTTCAGTTCGTATTCATATGCACAACTTATAAATAAACCCACATAAGAGGAATAATATCCAACAATCATCCACTTGGGCTACTTGTGAGTTGTAAATTAATACAAGTAGAATTTTAGTTGATATCAAACTTTATGGGTACAAAATACCTCATAAACAATATGATCCATAAACATCATTGGTATAGGACTAAAGAGGTCATAACTACTATATATATACTTATAATAAGTCTCAACGGTAATCACAATACCAATGCCGTTAATGACATAAATCAAGATGTGAATGTGTAGAGTAGAAATTATATAAAATGTGATAAGTACATATTAATTTCCAACTAATCCTAAAGTAACCCAAAATGGTCTTATCGTATTTGCAAAAATACTTTTCGTACATGTCAACGGTTGTTGTGGAATACACTTTTAGTTCTGATAGTAACATATTAGATGAACGACGATCGACTTTGTCTCTTGACTTGTTGAAGCCCAAACATTATTCTATGATTGGACCAGAGTAAAAAAGGAATTCAAGGAATATAACATTTAGATAACGAAATTGAATCATTTGATACCGAAGGAATGAATGCTACAAGAACAGAAGTTAGTAGCAACGCCACTTCTTAAGATAAAAGGATAAAAAGGTAAGAGAACTATGTGAGTTTTGATTCCCCTATACCCTAAGGGGATACATAGACAACTTAAATAAGTGAAAGTCATTTTTATTTTTATTTTATAAATATATAATTAAAATTTTTTAATATAATAATCTTGAACAGTGATGAATTGTGGCGAAGCGCGACTAAACCATAAATCGACGGTTTTGAATTGTGAATCATAATCATCTTGGATAGTTAAGGTTAAGGATCGACTTACTAGAAACTATCTAACTGGTGATTTTGAACTATTGAATCTTGGTAGGGTTTAGAGTCCAAGACCATAAACAAGCATCCCCTAAATATTTAATAGCTCTTATAGAATTTCAAAGATTTTTATTGATAATTTAGAAATAAAAATAGGATATTTTAGTAGAGTTTCATTTTAAAAATATTAGAGAAAATTTTAAAAATTATACATGATATTGTTAGTGTTAATAAATGCATGAGACATGAGTGGACATATTGCCATTCATGTCATTTATTAGGGCATACGTATTGATTTAAACGCTAATATATGCCATCATTTATGAAAAAATATATTATCCACAAGCTACATACCATATACCTATTATATTAATACTTCTCTTTTATTAACACCCATCCACATTTATTTTAACATTAAGTTTAACTATTTGTGAGTCTCACTATCCACTCATTCATCTTTATTATTATTTTATATTAAATAAATAAAATATATTTTGAATAAATAGCTACACCTTTGTGGTGTCTAGCACGTGCATGCACAAGCTTGAATAATTTTTTTTTAAATTGCTCATTAATTGTGTTCAAAGAATTGAATATTGATATGTGCGTGAGTGTTATAATATCCACTCATATTAGTTTCAATATCATTTGAATATTAGAACATCTAGGCATTAACATCAATGTGGATCAGTAATACTGATATCTTTAGTTTTTTTTTTAATTTAAAATTGTTTTTTTTTAAATAAATAAAACCGAAACAAAACTTGAAAACATCCAATAAATTGAAGCAAACCAAACCGAATTAATAAATTGTAAAATTAAATCAAAGATCTATTTCAGTTTGATTCAATATTTGAAGTTGAAACAAGTATAAGATAGAAAGACATGAAAGAATGTTGATTTTATATTACCAACTGTTGATTAAATTTTAACACACTTTATAAAAAGTTAAGATAGATGTGAAACTTATTAAAAATTTACATAAATTTTTAAAAAATCATATAAATGTTTGAATGGACTTATATATTAATCCCAAGATTGATAGCAATCATTTATGGAACTTTGATGGTAGTCTCATTAGTGAAACTCTATGTTGATGGGAAATTTCTATCTATACATCTACAGTTTTATGTAGTAAGTTGTTGTTGTTTTGACCATGAGGTGTTCTTTCTATTTCGGTAGGTAAATTATTGACAAGAAATCTATTGGTATATTGTTTTCACCAAGGGAATAATTCCATCAGTGATAATGCCAAACAAAAAAAAAAAATCGAATTAAATCATTATTACAAGGGGAATGACTTTATCAATGAGTATATACCTTCTAGATATATATACAAGAATTTTTAACCACCAAATCCTCACAAAAAGGGCAGATGATCATTGCACTGGGTGTTACCATCAAGAGATTTGGAGATCAATTCCTATCAAGTTCCTGCCCTCCCGATACAATGGTCACTTCAAAGGCAAAACTATCTATGATTTACCCCTCTACAAATGACTATATGACCAATCATGCGGAGCGTCTGGGTCACCGTATGACCTATTACCAAAAAAAATTTTAACCACATTTTCTATTTGACAAGATTCAGAATAATCTTCAACATCAACATTAGCAGTTACCATGAAATCCAGTAGATTACGGTGACTTACCACCAAAGGACATCCATGCAAGTTTCCTCAAGCTTCCACATGTGAAACAGGGAAACAATGACGGTAAAGTAGAAAATACAAATCCAAAGCAAGACATTTGGGAGCAACAATGTTCTCAGTAATGACTAACTGCCGACCTTTACCTAACCTAACATCCGAGAAGTAAGACACTTAGATCATATTAAAGTAGTGTGATTTGTCAAAAGTGCCTCAGCCTTATTCTCCATGTAGACGTATGTTAATGTCAGGGGAAGCCTTGTGCTCTGGAGACTGCAGACCATGCCAGCTTGTTGGACGGAGAGTAGTGCTTGCTGTAGGGTCAGACATTCTATTCTCTGCGAATGGTTGTTTGGGTAAGGCTGAGGTGGGGGTGTCACAGTCATCGTCGAGGTTGGCCTGAGAAGTAGGCCTTGCAGCTGTTGACTGGCTGGGTTTTACTTGTTGATTCTTGAAAGCGTTTGGCTTGAAGCTTCCAACAATCATCTGGAAATGAATCATCAAAGATCAGTTTTGGATTGCAAAGTTTCTGCACAAAATACTAATTCTACAATAATTCTGTTTGAGAAGGTAACCTGGGCCTCATTCTATATGTCCCAGAAATTTATGCATAGCATTGTGCCAAAAAAAAAAATCATGTGTCAATTTTAAATTCAAGGTATAGGCCATCTATATTTGTGCATACTAACCGAAGAAAATAAAGATGATCAATGCATAAAAACACTAGGATTTCGAGGAGCAAATTTGCAACATGTTACTTTCCACTAGGAATATGTATTTCTTAGTTTGATGATGCAATAATAATTCTGACATATCAAAAGGAAAAAAAATAATTACAGGTATTGAGAAATGAAATGGCTAAGAAATATTGAATGAGTAATAATTCTATCTAAATTAGTCTTCCACATTCATTTTGTCACTAAAGTTTACAGAAGAGTAGCTATGTTCTCCAAATTCATCATCAGAATACTTGCTTAGAGTTTCTTCCAAATGCATGATGAGTTTATACCCAGTATTAATATATTCTATCTCAACATCATTAAAATTTTAAATATGTGCTATAATAAGTGGCATACCAAACAATAGCAAGTAAAAGGTCACAGTTTATCTATTATTTCTTTGTGACTCATTGCATCTTGATTCGGTTTCTTTCAAGTCAGGAATCAGTATTTGTACCGTGGAAGGATGTTATGCCCAATCTATTTAAAATCTGTTGTATTAACCTGATTAGAAAAACATTGCATTGCAGCTGCTGTGGGATCTATACAGCAATGACTGATGGCTACCTCCCCTCCCTGTGATTCTGAGTGGACAGGAACCTTTCTTCCCTTCCAGAGAAGTGAACTTCGACTCTTCCTCTTCCTTACACTGAATTGCCTTACTTCTCTTCAGTCCAACCAGTAACTGTCATGCTAACTGCATTAGGCAGCAGTAGTAGAAGGATTTTTCTAGTGTGTGTTGTACAGTAAGCATCATCTTCTAAGAGGGGAATTCAAAGGCAAGGGTTGAGGTGAAAGCTCCTTTTGTTTGCAATGAATAGTTCAATCATACACATTTTGGTCTGTGATTTGTGTGACAATGAAGTGGAGTTCGTCGTGCATCAAGTCAATCTTGTTTGCAAGCTTCATGAAGGAGATAGGATCCTCTCATTTGCTTCAAGGGAGATTCTATCAGGTTAGAGGATTCACCAAGGATGTTTGTTGATGAGCAGAGTCAAACCAAAAGAGAATATTGGTTGCCTAGCTATCACCATGAGGAAGTTTTCACCATCGAATTCTGAAGTGAAACATGATAATTTCTCAAATTTCTACCATCATTTAATCAACTTGTTGAGTCAGATGTCTTTGTTGAATCTAAGGGATAGACGTGCTTGTATTCAAAGGAGGGAGATGAAAGATAAAGAGCGGGAGTTTGCGTTGGAACCTATGGAGTGAGAATATGGATAAGTCATGAGGATGGCAATTATCCCCTTGTGGCATGAAGATTCTAAGTATAAGGTTGTGTTAACCTTGAATTTGAGTATTAGAAGGCCATGGTTGAACTCCTAAGTCGATAAGGATTTGCTCTTATCTTTAGAAGCTCCTTAAAATAAAATTGTTTCCTAATAAACTTTTGGATTCCTTATTCATATATCTTGCACTCGTTTATCATGCTTAGGAATTCCATTTAGTGTTAATAACAAAGCATGATTTGAGATTTGAATGGTTAATGAAGCACGATTAGAGACTCTTTATTGTGATACAAAGAGTTCTTCTATTATCTTGTTTTTATCAAGGAAACCTTAATAAAGTGTATTGCTACATTTACTGCTTTGAGACACTATTGGTAATGGACTTCAAATTTATCGGTTGGTAATAGTTGATTATCTTTGATTTAAATTAAAATCAAAGTTAATTGCTTTAACCCATTCTAAATAAGTTTAATGAGGTTGGGATGGTTAAAATCACCGTGAATTGATATCTCACCATTCGAAGACCCATAAAGCCCCATTAAGTGGTCTTGTGGCATCAAAAGCTGGTCCACCTCGTAGGTAATAGATTCACTTGTTTATCAAATGCTGGATATATGCCAGCAACCTGAACCAAGTGAAATTGGAAGGCTTTCTTGTGTTTCTTTAGCTAAGGCATTCTAATCTTGTAATAGAATTTCTTGGGAAGAAAGAAAGAAGAGTGAAGACTACTTAGGGTATCTCCTTGGCTTAAAAGGGAATTACGCTATAGGCTTTCTACCTAGCTCTTGGTTTCCAATCTTGTCGAGTTAGGTGATCATGGCATTTTGGCTTTCTATCAAACATAATCATTGAAATTATACCCCTAGCTTGTACTATTTTGGTTTGTTGAATAGTAGAATCTTCTCCTCCCATGGACATAACCACATTATAGTGAACCATGTAAACCTCTTATGATTCTAGTGGCTTGATTTGCCACTTGAATCATATTTTGGTCGAGACACACTCGAACATTTAGGGATGTTATGGATGGGTCGCATAGGCTTATTTTGTCCAAAACTAATTCTTACCTCAAAAAAGAACTAGCAAGGAGTGTATAGTTCAACTGCCATGCACAATGTGTGAAATGACCTCTGAAATTTTTTTGCAAGCCTACAATATCTGAAGGTATCAGGTTGGAATATGGACTATTTCGTGGATGCTTGATAAGATTTTTGAAGGCTAATAATCTAAACCACTCATACCAGCATCGATAGTAAAACAAAGGCTGATATTATTTAGCTTAGAAAGAAATGCTTGAGACAATCTTTTAGTGAAGTGAAATTGATGCAAATGCTAAACTGCAGATTTTCTGACGATGGTGGTACACGAAACAGTTATAGAGTAAGCATAACAAGAGCCACATCTGCAATACTCCAGCCAACATTTATTATTATACCATCTATTCAATTTTTGGTATACCAAACAAATTAGATTAGTAAATAATTGTGTATGTCACAATGCAATGAGAAAAATATTCCTTACTTGAATTGGACTAGCAGCGACCAACAAACCAGTAACTCCTCCGCCAATAACACAGCCATCAGGTCCTGCAAGTGATACATTTATCGAGCGAGTTCTACTTCGCACACCCCCAGTAGCAGCGTTCGAGAATGACCCAGACAGAGAAAGAATCTCAAATCGACCCTGCATATTTGCATAGTTTAGAACAAACACAAAACCTGATTTAACGTAAATAAATTAAAAGATTGAACACTGAGTATATCAAGTTGGCTTAGTCCCATAGTTAGCATAAAAAAAAGGACTTTCTTATGTTACATCAATTTGTTTATATGGTTTTGTAACAAAATAAAACTCATAGAAATTCAAAGTAGAAAGGAATATCTAAGGCACTTCCAATTTGCTTGTCCATAGAAATGTGATGATTCATTTGCATGGATGTCTAAATTTGAATTCACTATTTTTCTAAGCTGAATTCTTAGATTGCAGGGAGTTTCAAACAGAAACTAAATTCATAATCCATCAAATGTACACCTGAAAACAAGTCACTCCAGGCAAAAACTTGGACTCTTTATCTATGAATCCTCATTTGTATATCAAATCCCGACACTCTGAGAAGGACACTTGAGTAGACACTCAATAATCCAGTCGATCACATGTTGAATATACCCATCCCGCTGTAACATATCAATCAAATAAAGGGACCTTAACTTTTCAATAACAATGGGACAATAGGACATGGTAACAAGTAGGATATTCTACCATTTCATAATTATGCTCCAAGGGTATACAATCTCATTTTCATCAAACCCTTGATACTGCAAATAGAAAATAATACCTTTTTTCCTACAAAAACCTAATGTCAAATCACAGCCAATTAGACTTCACACCCATCCAGTTGACCAGTATGATTACTCCCAAACAGCTTGTGGACTTTAGTCTTTATGAAGTATATGAATTACAGTCACTACTGTATAATGAGTACAATATCGAACTCTGTTACTCGTGGCGAGTAGGTAATGATTAGACTAATTAGTTACTACATTGGAGTGGCAAAGAAATAACAACATGCCATCCAATATGCTTGGTCACACATATCCGCAAACAGTAAATGAGCCATGAACCATATTCGAGTAAAGAGTCCAGTCAAGGGCATATCCCTGTCTTTGAGAACTCTGTAACTTCACTATGAACAAAGCAATCAGCAATAACCAAATCACCAGGGGTAAAGTTAAACTGGCCAATCATGAATAGTCCTTCTAAAAACATAGTCTATCTGGTCTCCAGAGCAATGGGAATGAACTGAGACTCAAGCAAGATAGTCAACTGGATAACCAAATCTATGAAGGCAAACCTAAATAGATGCAGAACCATACCTCATAAGTAAAGGTACCCCCAGAAGAACCCTGCTGGTGCAAGGTAGCATTGGAGACAGCTCCATTTGCAGAGAGTATGCAGGTAGCCCGCGGACCCTTCTCTGAGAAGGAACGAATTCTCGCAATGACATCCTACAATTAGATGATCCATCATGTACAACACCATTAGCCTAGCACAAATAGAAGCTGGGCAAAAGCAAGATAAAGTCCAAGATAAAATGGGCATGTATCACCTCCCCTGTGTCAATGGTCACAACATGGGGCGTAAAGCCCCCTCCGGCCGAGAAAGTGAAGTATTCTCCTTCAAAACCACCAAAATGGAAGCAAATGTGAGATTGGAAGGTCAAGGAAACAAGTAGCATGGGGAGTAATATCATGTTTTTTTTTTCCCTATTTAGCTTCCTAATTTCATCATGAGAAAAAGAGTACTCTTCTTCATCGTTTGGGGGTTTTGGTTGTTACCGAGAGCCGCAAGGAGTTGGCGGTTGCCGGAGCCGCGTGGCCTCCCTCTACCTCGTTTGGCGTCGGAGGAACCAGAACCAGGGGAGAAAGGGGAGACAGAGCCAGCGGTGGGGGACGGCACCAGGGCCAGGCCATCAGGAACGTACTTTCTAGGCCTTCCCCTCTTCTTCACCGCCGCGAGGTCTCCATCGCTGACTTCTACCCCGTCGCCGCTTCCGACCACTACTCCAGTCGTAAAGCCAGTCCCTTCGGGCGGTGCGACCCCGCCTGAAGGTGGCGCCGCCGGCGGAACTCCCCATCCTCCTCCTCCTCCTCCGCACCTCGACGACACAATGCCCTCCCTACCTTCCATGCAAAGCACGCAACAGAGCGCTCTTCCGCTTGCCTCACTACGCCTCTCCTATTTCAAAACCCCGCTCCACAAATCGCCACTGCTCTCTATCTTCTCGAAGCTTGAAAGCGACTAAACCCAAGGCTTCGACTTTGAGCGAGCATCGAAGACTCCTAGGAATTGCGCAGAAAACAAATACTTCCAAACCTGGGAAACGAACAGAGATGTTGGTGCAGAGAAATCCTGAAGGGAAGTTGGCAGACTGATGGATGGCAACTGGCAACAACCGAAATAAATCTTTAATTCGCCATTCAATTAAATTGAATTGGGGAGATTCTTAACTGCATGCTTGGGTTAAAACAGGAAACGAAATTATGGCATGAATTAAACTACACGCAGCGCAGTGCATGCATCCTTTCCCAAAAAGGAAAGACGATTCGTTCATGCTCCAGTCCGGTCAAAGCCGTGCTTTCGCTGCGAAAAGGCAAAGCTCTCCGGGCGAGAGGAGGAGGAGGAGGCGAGAGAACGACGCTAGGGAGGCCACTGTCGTCTTGCGTCGGACCTTTACGTCTCACCTGACACGGTAGGGGGCGAGGTGGGTGGGTGAGACTACCAAAGGCGGGCCGGCGACGGGGAGCAGCGCGAGTTGCTGCTGTGTCGCCGTTGGCTCGCGTCGCTGTGCATGCTTCCCGGCCGGCGTACGCGGGCGCGGGGACGACGCGAGCGCTGCACGGTGATACGCGGGACATTAAATTATTTTTTTTACAATTATTAATTTATTAAAAATTAATTTAAAATTTTAATTCTAAAGTAAATTACGGTTATAGATTTTTTTTTTAAAAAATAAATTTAATATGTTCATAAAATAAGTTACGACATTAAAATATATAATAATTTTAGTTAGTGGTGTTATTTTATTTTATATTTTAAAAGAAAATGAAGCATCCAGATGGGGCCCACGGGAGGAACCCAAACCGCGGGTCGCCGTTGGTTTTAATCTACACCGGGAAGGAGAATATTTCGCCTTTTTATTCCCAAGCCCATAAGAGTCCCACAGACGAGGCACCCGATTCAACAGTAGCCAACAAAAAACAGGGTCTACTTGGGCTCCACCAGAAGCTTCCATTCTAATTCAGGGTAAGTATGAAGCCAGCCGTAAGCTAGCTACCTGGGAATAAATTGAATTATGATTGCGTGTTCATAAGCCTTAACTTCGCCAAACCCTAACCTTGTCTCTCCGTCTCGCAACCGGACAAGGCTTTCCTCGTCGCTCCGCTTCTTCCTCCTCTTCGATCCAGTTCTCGTTTCCCGGACTTTGATCAAGGAGGAAGCATGCATTCAACCAACCTCCTCCTCGAAGAACCCATCAGGATGGTTTCCATCCTCGAGCCCTCCAAGCCAGTACGTTTATCTTCCTGTAATTTTGACAGACGGAGGAGCTTAGGTTGATTCTTGTGCGATCACTGGTGTGAAATCCTGTGCTTTTTGGCTCTCCAGAGTTTCTTCCCCGCCATGACTAAGATCGTCGGGACGCTCGGCCCCAAATCCCGGTCGGTGGAGGTGATATCTGCCTGCCTCAAGGCCGGCATGTCGGGTATGCTTCGCGCTCTTCGCGTTTTCTGATGAGATGTTTGTTGCGTGTCGTGGATGACATGTTCACTGTTTCGTTTCGCTCTGGTGATTGGTTCTTTTGTCGTGGTAGTGGCGCGCTTTGACTTCTCCTGGGGGGACATTGGCTATCACCAGGAGACACTGGAAAATCTGAAGGTGGCCGTCAAGGGCACCAAGAAGCTGTGCGCCGTAAGGCTCACCATCACTCACCTAATGATTTTACGACGCTTCTAATTGCAGAAGACTAAATATAGTTGGAGACACTTTACAGTCAAGATGGTGATGCCATCCTGACTTAACCATGGGTGTTCCTTTCACTTTTTTAAGTTACCGGATGATCTATAATTAAATGAGACCAACCATTTTTCTTTGTAATGAATTTTCTTCTGTTAAAATAGTACTGGAAGCTAGAACTTCAATAAAAAAATATCTCCTTTATATCTGTCTACTTTGAAATCATAATATCACAATGGCACATGAAGTTTAATAGGCCTCAAAAAATGTGTGTAAACATGCTTACTAATGTACTCAACCTTATATTAAAGATAATGATCCATCCTGATAATCCTGATTTGTTCTTTTCACTTCTTTCTACTTAGAAGGTACCATTTTTAAGTTTCCTAATAATATATCTACTATTAGATGAAACTAGCCATTTTTTATTGTAATGAATTTTCTTTCATCAAAATGGCATATGTAGTTACTACAATGATTTGATATGCAGGTCATGCTAGATACTGTGGGTCCTGAGTTACAAGTTGTGAACAAAAGCGAGAAGGCCATCTCGCTTGAGGCAGATGCTTCTGTTATTTTGACACCAGACCAAGAGAAGGAAGCGTCGTCTGAGTCATTACCTATAAACTTTACTGGATTATCAAAGGTAAGCTATTTTCACCCTTGCATTGGATTCATTGGCAATTGAATTGGGCTCTTAATAACCTGTTCTATGCATCTTTCTCTTGATATTGTCAGTGTCATTGTTTTTTTTATAAAGGAGTTAGGTCTAAGCATATGTTGCCTAACCTATTCATTGTATTCTTACACTTTGATGACTAAAGAAAGGAACAAATATGATTCCTGTGCAATCCATATGCCCTCTCTTTTTGATGATAATTTGATGGTAATTGAAGAAGTCAATGCCCAAGTTTATGAATAAGCTCTATTAACTATTACTATGTGTTAATTGAATTACCAATTTGCCACGCAATATAGAAGGTTTGTCATTCTACCTACTAAAACATACTTATCTCCCTTATATATATGCTGCTTCTAGGTTTTTTGCATAATTTCTTGAAGTCTATCTGATAAGAGGGGTGGATTATCTTAAAGTAATCTACATTGGATCTACTGGATTAGGTGAATGAATGAAAAATGAGATAATTGATGCATTAGACAGGTTTAATAAATCAGGACAAGTGGTATAGGGCTAGGCAGACCTAAACCAACTGTATTGAGAGATATTAGGAGTAGAAAAAGGCAGTGCCTCTTTTGCTAACACTTAACAGTATTGCTAATTTTCTATTGCATAATCTTTATGTATGGATGACTCTGGAAGATGTTTAATTCGCTATTTTACTTCTTTTTGTAACTTCCATATGTTGAACTTGGCAAACAGCATAACCTCAATCTTTAACTTTAATGTTATTTTAAGCTTTTGATATGTACATTGCAGGCAGTGACACCAGGAGACACAATATTTATGGGCCAATACTTGTTTACCGGTAGTGAAACTACATCTGTTTGGCTGGAGGTAATTCTTCTCGCTTACGTTTTTTTGACTGATTAATATATGACTAAAAAAACAGTGATTCAGTTGTCAGAGGCTAAATGTTGCATCTCTGAGAACTATATCAGACTGTAGCTCTAACTGGGATGCTGGATTTTTTACCTTGCTGAATTTCATAATTGATTTTGCTGTCTTTTGCTTGACTTCTTCAGACTGTTGTATCTGTGTTCCAGACAATTTTGTGTACATATGTTGTTGCAGGTGTCTGAGCTGAAAGGTGATGATGTAGTCTGTACAATTAAAAACTCAGCAACTCTAGCTGGATCACTTTTCACTTTGCATGTCTCCCAACTTCATATCAGTTTACCTACACTCACTGAAGCCGATAAGAAGGTAAGGAATATTTTAGCACTCTCTTTAGCATTGTTGTTATCATATTTATCGTTCCTGCTATAATTTTTTTTTTGTAAATCTAAAATAGTTGGATCTCATTTTCTCTTTTTTGATGTTTGCCTTTTGGTTGTAGATGTCAAGGTATGTCTTATCAAACAAAATTGTCTTTTATTACTTTTGGCATTTTGACGAGTTAGAATAGTGATATTTTAGTTATTAAATGATTGTTCATGTCTTCACTTTGTTGAATATAAATCTAAGCCTAGTAAACTCTACCTATGTCATTGTAATCACAACTCTATTTCCATAATCTGTCCTCTTCTAGCTCTTGTTACATGCCATGTGAATCCTTTCTATTGCTTTCGCCCTCCATCAAAGGAATACTACCCTTGGATTAATCCGTAATATTTGTGTGATGGACTAGAGAGAAAGGATATGATTGGAGTGTTAATATTGAATTTCTAAATCCTGCAGATCATGCTTCGTCATCATACTTAATCACATTAAGATACCTTAAAACCTAGCAATTAAGAAACTGTTTGATCTTCACCTGCCCACTCATGCTGAGTTCTGGTTCCCTTGACCCATCTGTGAAAGGCTTCTATCCATTTTTATTAATAATGAATATTAGTAAAGGTGGCATAATGTTATCATTTGTTTGTTTTCAGTTGGCAACTGTGAGTTATTTTTGTAACAAAATTGTTGCTGGTAGCTGCACAAAAGACACTTCACATTTTGTGATATCATCAGATCTTTCTCACATTATAGTAATGTATCCCAGGATTTAGCTACAATCTGAATGTTTCTTCTCTAAACATTTTGCTCATGCAGCCTCTTTTCTTTTCAGGTTTTTTGATTATTCTACCATACTGTTATGTTTTTAATGTATTGAAAATAAATATGGCACTTGTTAGTTTGCATACCAAGTCCAAGTTCTAACATGAAAAAAGCATGATTGCTATTTAAGACTTGAAATTTCACTATGGATGTAGCGCTTCTCAATTCCTCATGCGTTTAATTAAAAACTTTGTATTTCCTTGAAAATGTCTATTTTCAGGCAATAAGTACATGGGGTGTCCGCAATAAAATTGATTTCCTTTCATTATCTTACACGAGGCATGCTGAGGATGTTCGGGAAGTAAGTTATCCCAATTGCACAATTCATTTATATTTCCTTGTGTAGTTACTGTCGAGGATGTTGAATTTTTTTTACCTCAATTTTTGTTTACCTAAAAATTTATTTTGGATCTTTTCTGTTCAATGCAGGCCCGGGAATTTTTATCCAAGTTAGGTGATTTGAGCCAAACTCAAATATTTGCAAAAATTGAGAGCGTTGAGGTTAGTGATGGAAATTATTTTATATGAATTAGACCTTTACGAAGGAATGTGTATTATGAGTTTTATTACTCATTTCTTGCAGGGTTTAACACATTTTGATGAGATTCTGCAAGAAGCGGATGGTATAATTCTGTCTCGTGGGAATCTTGGAATAGATCTCCCACCTGAGAAGGTAGGGAATTCAAATAAAACATTTATATAATATAGGTACTTGATGCAATTGTGAATTAATTTTAATTAAAGTTTTAAATTTGTAATTGATTTTGTTAATTGTCTTAATTCTGGTGTTGAAGTTTGGTAATTCTTAATCTGGCAGGAATACTTTTAATTTGGTTAGAGTTTAATGGGGATCTTTTAACATTATTGTAGCAGTTCTTTGATTCAGGAAAAATTTACTGAGATTATTGTGGTTACCAATCAGTGCTATTTATTTCATAGTTTTGCCGATTTTGAGTTTATGAAAGTGGAGTCGAGTCTATGTAATATTCATGTTTCATTTAATATTGTTTTCTCTTTGTGAGATAGTTTCCTCTTTGCTTCATTACCTTTTGTCCCAAGTTCCTGTGTGGTGTGTGGTGTGTGGTTTAATGGTTCATATTGGTGCTGCATCAATTGGTATCTGAGTGGAAGCTTAGTGCTTTAGTATCAGTACTAGTTTTCTTGTCCCCTAATTCCACCTTACGCATCAACTTGTTCCCTAATTCAGTGCCTATGTCATCACAACAATTATAGTCTTAAATCACAAAATTCTTCCATGTCCATCTTATAATTGTCCCACAATTTTCTTTTTCTTTCATGTTTTACTTGTTACCTTGCCATCACCGATCCCTATCCATGATGTTGCATCCTACCGTCGTTGCCATCATTCCAAACCAATGCCCCTGTCATACTCCGGGTGTTTAGAAGGCTCTCTAAGGCACTGATGCTGCAACAACTTGCTTCCCTAGTCGTGTTGCCACAATTGTGTCTTAGGTGCGAGAACATATGACAGGAACACTTAAGTTGGATGATTATAGGCTGGTCTGCCTGTTGTTCTGGTAGCATGAATACATGCTACATGGCTTCTCTATTTTCAATTTACCTTTAAAATTGACTCAGTTTTTATTACTGTCCACCTTTGGTGTCTCAATAGTGCATAGTTATTTGCTACTCCTACTTGATCAATTTTTGAGCAACTGTTGGCATCTTATTATAGAGGATATAAAATTCTCAAAATGATTTCTATTTTTTATTTTGAATCTTTGATTGTTGAAGCTGTTTTAACTATTATGTATATATTTTGAATTTGTAGCAAACCAATTTTTTTGAGTGCTTTATATAACTTCGAGACTTCTTTATTTTCTAATATTTGAGATATATCTGCAGGTGTTTTTATTCCAAAAGGCTGCTGTCTATAAGTGCAACATGGCTGGAAAGCCAGCAGTTGTCACACGTGTGGTTGATAGCATGACTGACAACTTGAGACCTACACGTGCAGAAGCAACTGATGTGGCCAATGCAATACTTGATGGTATATTTGGTTCCTATATTCTATATGTGATTGTCTAATTTATAGTTCAAGATGCCTGCATTTTGTTTTTTGCATAAGGTTTAATTAGCTAGGTTGATTCTTTCCAGGTAGCGATGCTATCCTTTTGGGTGCTGAAACACTTCGGGGGTTGTACCCTGTCGAAACCATTTCAACTGTAGGTAGAATTTGTTACGAGGTGAGTCTTTAATTAAATAAGAATGGGTGGTTGAAGTTTATAGTGAAAACATTGCTGAGTCCTGAAGGAAATATAAAGAGGTCTTATCTTTTTCAGAAAAAACATGAAGCGATCATTCACTATTATATAAACAATATTTTTACTCATCCATGGCGAGTATACTTCTATATTTGGTTCTACAAATTCCATCATGTATTTAAGTTAACATAATATTGAGTGTGTTTGGGCGTCTGGATATAAATAACTTTGCTTGCAATAATTTTCTTTTGTTTTTGACTCTGTTGCTTTGTTTTTGAGCTGTTAAATTGTTGTATTTATTGAATTTTTGCCATGCACATTTCTCTGTTTATTAGGACTTCTTTGCTCCCTTTATCTAGTCACTTTGCTAGTGCTTTTGGACCTTTATGAGTACAACATTTTGCAGGCCGAGAAAGTTTTCAACCAGGATTTATACTTTAAGAAGACTGTTAAGTATGTTGGAGAACCGATGACTCACCTGGAATCCATTGCATCATCTGCAGTATGTTTTTGAATTATGTTTTTCATATACAATATTCCTCTAGTTATTGTACTTAGTGCGAACATGCATGAGAACTTTCTGCATTTATCTTCAGGTACGTGCTGCTATTAAAGTAAAGGCTTCCATTATAATTTGTTTCACCTCTTCTGGTAGAGCAGCAAGGTGCTCTTTTAGTTGGAAGTCGTTTGTGTTAATTGTTAAATTGTTTTGTCATCTACTGCAAATTCTTATGAGACTTTTGTCCACTCGATAGATTAATAGCCAAGTATAGGCCTACTATGCCTGTGCTATCTGTGGTCGTTCCTCGGCTTAAGACAAACCAACTTCGATGGAGTTTCAGTGGCGCTTTTGAAGTATGTGACTATCATTAGTATTTTTTTTCCCTTTATCTGCAGACACCTGAGTTTTTTTGTTACATAACAATTTCCACTTGGTGTCCATAAACATGAATAAATGGCTTAAATGTGGCCTTGACAATGCTATGTTTTGAACCTTATTTACTCTTTGAAATAGTTAGTATTACATGTTAGGTTGATTAGAGTCAAGTCTAATGGTAGCTAATACATTGGCAGGCTAGACAATCACTCATTGTTCGAGGTCTTTTCCCCATGTTGGCTGACCCTCGCCATCCTGTAAGTATTTCAACTTCTCATCTTGTAACCTGTATATAATTGTTGCGTATATAATACCATGGAATCATGTTGTTTTTTCCCTTTGAATAAATGCTTGTATGCGCTTCTCAAGAATATTGTGTTCTGTTTCTTTCCCAATATTTTATGTATTCCAGATGCTATTTCTAAGTTATTAATAGCCTGGTATTCCACTAGTCCAGGAGCATTAGTCTCTCTTTTCATCTCTCATTTGATTATTTATTACTCTTGTACACTCTTATCTATAGAAGTTACTGTTATGTTACATCAGAACCTTTCAATAGTATGGCTAATAGCAACAGGTTTGATGTGTTGGTTTTGGAATTTCACCTAGGTTTCAGCAGAAACTTTTCAATGGTATTAATGGTAGTAACTTGGTTGATTATGTTTTTTTTTTTGGAATTTTGTTTCATGATAAAAAAAAGTTTCTCTTCAATTGCAAATTATTATGGATGATTAATCAGATTGATAGGTATAGGCTGCTGGTATCAGGTGAAATGCCTTTTCAATCGAAGGTTATGTTTTAAAGGGATGAGTAACCTTTGGTGCACAAAGGTGTATTCCATGCTCATTTTTCTTATATTCACAAAGTTGTCCAATGCAAAATTTATATAGTTTCAGTGGAATATATTTCGTGCTATCCAAAATATCCTGACACAATGAAACAGTTCGTATCGACTAAACTTTGCGCTCTCTCTCTCTCTCTGATAATTTGCTGCCTTTTATTCTGATGAAATCTGCAATCTACCCTTTTGATTTTAAGCTGCTTGACTTGTATTGTGCAGGCTGAGTCTACTAGTGCCTCCAATGAATCAGTGCTGAAGGTTGCTCTTGATCATGGAAAAGCCTCTGGGCTGATCAAGTCTCATGATCGTGTTGTCATCTGCCAAAAGGTTGGGGATGCTTCTGTCGTGAAGATTATTGAATTAGAGGATTGAAGGATTGCTTTTTCAAGTCATCATCCAAAGTTCCAATTTTGTTTACCTAGGAAATGATCAAACTGTTATACGTCCAAAGTTTTCTATATAAACTTGGTAAGATATTGAGTTTTGCTGCTTGGGTTTTGGCAGATCTAATATCATGCACTAACGTTATGCAATTGAGGGCAAAACAATATTTTGTATTTGCAACATTTGGCTACCATTCTTCGAACTTTTCTAGCCTTGTTGCAATGTTTTAGAGGAATATTCTAGTGCACAGAGAATGATGAAGGAACACTAGGATTTGTTTGCATCAAATAATTGATGGTACTTTAATTTGGCCAAGGTGTAGGCTACACGAAGCTTAGCTTTTATATAAATTAAAAGTTTTGTTTGCATCAAAATGATAACTATATCAAACGTAAATTAATAAATTATAGCAAACGAATGTTATCCTATTTATTTTATAGTGCTCACAAGAACCTTATGATATATATAGTTTTTATTTTATTTTAGATATATTATATGTATTTAGGGTTTAAGATTTTAGTATTTAAGAGTTGAGTTATAATAAATTTGAACTAATAAGATTTTTCTTTTAGTGTTCAAGATTAGAAATTGTAGATGCTCACAAAGTATATTATATATATTTAAGGTTTAAAATTTTAGGATTTAGGGGTTGAATTATAATGGGTTTAAATTATTAAGATTTTTCTTTTAGGGTTTGGGATACTCTATCGATTATAGTGTTATAGCTAAAAAATTTTAAATACTCACAGGTTATCTTTAATAAAATATTGATTTTAAAAAATATAAAAAATTTAATCAAAACGCTTGGATCACTATGGTACGAACATATGCGCTGTGTGGGTATATATCGTCTCTTACATGTGGAGATGCAATTGACTAATGCACGGATTTGGAGGAGGTGAGGGAAGGAAAGGGTAAAGAAGGGGAGAGAAAATTTGAAACTCTGTTTAGGAGAAAGTGAGCTACGGAAAGTAAAGATAAGGAAGGATAAACTTTAACTTTCTTACCCATAAAACGAAAGAATTTCTTATACCCCGATTTGGGATGTTAGGAAGGGTAAAGAATTAAAAAAAATTATGTTCCAATTTTATTCCTATTTTATTATATTAATTCCCAAAATAATTGTCTTAGATATTCTTTGTGTCGTGATAAAAACACTCGCACCATCCGACTCTTGCACTCCATCGACGTTGACGCCGACACCGACTTCGTTGCCAACTTCGATGCCGACACCAACTTTGATGCTGACACTGACTTCGACATCAACACCAACTTCGACATTGACGCCAACAAATGAGCTACAAATATTTGAATGCATAAGTTTTAACCAATAAATGTATGCAAGATGCATTAGGTTCTTGAACGCACAAGTTTTTAACAAAAATGACGATAATTTTATAACTTTATATATTTAACCTTTATTACCCTTACTTTTATCCCAAACACGATAACACATGTTATATTAATGAATCTTTCTTTCCTCCCAAACAAAGAGAATATAAATACTTTACTTCCTTTCCCTCCCTTCCCCTTATGTTAATGAACCTTCGCTCATCCCATCCAAACAAAACGTAAGAGAGTCCACGGATGATGCCCCCTACCATCATCCAAGATATCATCTCTCTCTCTCTCTCTCTCTCTCTCTCTCTCTCTCTCTCTCTCTCTCTCTCTCTA
>JBBMJZ010080512.1:0-23349 GCA_037833815.1 Zingiber zerumbet | reverse complement strand
CGTTCATTTATCTTATCGAGCCGAACTCGAGCCCGATTTCGAGCTCGATAGTTTTATCAAGCTGAGCTCGAGCTCAAGGATATTCGGCATGTGAGCTCGAGCTCGAGCTTGGCTCGTTTAAAGGGCTTGAGAACATGTTCATTTATAGGCTCATGAACTCGGACTCGAGCTCGGCTCGTTTAAAGGGCTCGAAAACATGTTTGTTTATAGGCTCGTAAACTCGTGCTCAAGCTCGGCTTAATTAAAGGGCTCACGAACATATTCAATGATGTATTGAGTTTGGAAGTTTAATGTAATAGTTTGGGACGTTCAATGATGTGTTGACTTTATATTATTTTAGTTGTTAGATTTGTTGAATATTTATTCAAATGAATTTTCGAGCTCGCTTAACAAGCCTGCAAAACGAGCTTTAAAACGATCCCGAAAATGAGCCCAAGATTGCTTAATGAGTTAGGCTCGTTAACTATGATAATCGAGCTAATAACGAGCCGATCTCGAACTGTTCACGAGCTTGATAATTTCAAAAGGAGTCGAGCTCGAGCCTTGTGATAAAAGTTCGATTCGAGCTCGATCTGAGTTCGAGCCCGAATATAACTTAAACGAGTTGAGCTCAAGTTTAATAGTACTATTCAACTCGATTTAGTTCGTTTACCTCCCTAAATTGAATTTTGAAAACTAGCACTAAAGTGATGTTAAACCTTCAAAATCAAAATCAACGCCATGTTCTGATTTCTCAATCCAGTAGTAATATAATAGAAAATCAACACAACTAAAGTGGTGTTGAATCTTGAAAATCAATACCATAGTGTTTTGATTTCTCCAACCCATACTACAGTGGTACTGAACTTTAAGAACCAACCTCCTACATGAAGTTTTGACTTTGACTATACATAAATGAGAAGATCATGAAGCTAAGGCTTTAGGGCATGATGATACTTAGGAGCAATATAAAAACCTTCTTGACTTGGATTGGATCCAATTAAGGTTAGTTAAGGCTATCAATAGATTTTAATTGAAATTTATTAATCGACCTTGAGGATTTAAAATACAAACATGGGCATGGACATGGAATAGAAGAAGGGAGTATAGAGAATCTAGAGATGTATATGAAGTTATGACTCTATGTTAATTGGCACACAAACTGAATTTTTATAAATAAACTTTCATAGATAAGGTCAGGCAGTTGAGGTGACAATTAAGAAACTTACTGGACTTTGATTGAGTTTAATCAAAGTGGGATAAGATCATCAATGGATTTTGGTTGAAACTTAGATATGGAGAGAAAGAAGAGAATACAGAGAAGTTAGAGACGATGTGGTTCTGAGCCTTCTATATGAAGTTATGACTTTATACTAATTGACACAATATTATTAAGCAGACTCTGCACAGATAAAAGGCCATGAAGTTGAAGCTCAAGGATATGATAGAACTAAGAGGTAATGCATAAATCTACTAGAAGATATGAATGGATTTTGACTAAAACTATGTATTTAAAGGATTTGAAATATTGAAACTTGACTTGCAAGATTAACAACCGTGATGATCAGTACTCACGACCACCAATCACTGCCTCTTAAGTATGAAATTGCAATTACGCCGGCCACGATCGATCTCCTAGTTGAGAAATTGCAGCAAGGCCATCGCGAATAACTTCCTGATACGAAATCAGGACCAAACTGTGAAATTGTGATCAGACTAGTTATGCCTCCAGACTGCAAAATCAAAACTAAGTGGCAACCAACCTCCTAACGGTGATTTCACAACTAGAAAGCCGGCGAGCGTAG
Source organism: Zingiber zerumbet (assembly GCA_037833815.1). NCBI lineage: Eukaryota > Viridiplantae > Streptophyta > Magnoliopsida > Zingiberales > Zingiberaceae > Zingiber > Zingiber zerumbet. The sequence continues at coordinate 21,565 of JBBMJZ010080512.1, read as the reverse complement.
CCACCTTTTACCACCACAACTAGAAGGCCATGACAAAATGCAATTAAAAGGCCTCAAACAACCTTGCTGCAATGTTGTGGCTAGAGGCCACAACTGATGACCACTATTTTGCGACCCATCCACAACCAGACAACTGCAGCAGCTACCGGTAGCAACCTCATAGCACCATTTTTTATTGTTATTTTATATTTTTTTAAAAGAGACTATATTTTAAAAAATAAGAACAGTCTTTTATAAATATAAAACTTGACTGAGATTTTCAGGTATTTTTGAACTTTAAGTACCCTATTAGTAAAAGATAAAATAGTGTGGTAGATAAGAACTAAGTATTCATATCCAAATGCTCACAAGTATATGAATACTTATTGTAGTCAATCAATTTTATACAATAATTCTTTTTTTTTCATAATTTGTACAGGAACCATGAATACATACAAGAGGCATTATATCATACAACTCACTCATCTATGAAACATTAGTTTGCAACTTGAACAAGAACAAGAACTGCATATGCATAAACGTAACAAATCGATACAATATACGAAAATACAACATGGGAGGAATATAACTAGTCGGCGCCACATAACTCACTACAGCATTCTGAGCAGGCAAGGCATGATAGAGCAGCACAGAGCTGCGTCAATGCAATCACAAGCTGATCGTTAAGCTTATTGCATGTGTTTATGCAGCAAGGGCAGCAGCAGCAGTAGGCTATCTTGCTACAGCAGCCAATGGTTTTGTAGACAGTAAGGATCTCGGGCTCCTTCCGAGCCCCTATTTGGCGATTTTCTTTGGTTGCTGTTGGATCTCCGAAGCCAATGGTCACTCCATGCACCACAGTTGGAAAGTTGTATCCTTGGCCTGCACGCATTCGGGAAGTTTTCTTCTTGACCTGTCCGGTTCAACAAAATCCATCAGCTTGGGGTTTGATAAAGAAAATAAGGTGCTGAACTCCTAGGCTCTAAGAAGCGTATCAGGACAAGGTAAACGAAACTGAATAGTTTTTCAGAACTTCACTAAATACAGTAATAAACTATAATAATTAGTTTATGCCTGCAAGATAAATAACAAAATGCCAAAACTCTTCATGACATATACTAGATAAGATTCAAGTTTCTAATAGAGCGAGGGGATCATGAAGAACTTATGGGTTGCAAAATAATGTGCAAGAATTAAACTAATACCCTTTACCTACATTATTTAATTGATACTAATAATTATCACCCTGTTCCCTCTTTTCATTTGAATCATGTATGATTCATTGATTTCTCCTGGTTGAAATAACTAGCTAACACTCCAAAAGTTTTGAAATAAAACTTTGCATTAAGCTTGATTCATGTATGATTCATTGATTTCTCCTGGTTGAAATAACTAGCTAACACTCCAAAAGTTTTGAAATAAAAGTTTGCATTAAGCTTGATTCATGTAATATCTCTCTCATCTAAACTGTCAGCTAAATAAAAGATAAACAACTAAATTTATTAGAGACAACTGGGTATTTTGCCTTAATAAATATCACCCTCTTCCCTCTTTTCATTTGAATCCAGTATGATTCATTGGTTTCTCCTGTTTGAAATAACTAGCCGACACTCCAAAACTTTTGAAATAAAATTTTTCATTAAACTTGATTCGTCTAATATCTCTCTTATCTAAATTGTCGACTAAATAAAAGATAAACAACTAAATTTATTTGAGGAGGCCAACAGGGGATCAAAGCAATATGACTGCATATGAAAATGTGAGCTATCTGATCTGACAAAGCATGCACTCATATGAGAAGGAACATCATGCACAGTTCGTAAAAACAAACCTTCCATCTTTTTGCATCCTGGTAGTTCATAGAGCACGATTAAAGCACAGGTGTTGCCAAATCCCTATTTGATAGCTAAAACATGTCATGTCATTATTTTTTAATGCAAGTTGTTAGCTATTAGCCGTAAATTGGGAGATGTTCTAGGAAAAAAGTAATAAGGACGAAGATTTTTTTCATTCACACAACCTATTTCTCATTTTGTTTGAGAATAGATGAACTATTTCTAGCAGAAATTTGAAAATCCCACATTGCATGAGGTACAAGTGCAATAGCACATAACCTGTACCTGTTTTAGTGCCTCCTTTACGGTGTCCCTTTGGAGTAAAACCATACATGTATACTCTGAAGGAATGCTATTGTGTATGCTTAATTTCGCCACCTGTAAAATCAAGTAAATAGAAAAAAATTACGAGATTATAAGAACCACTCGTCTACTTTCTTATGAACATTGAAATAGATTTCAACTTTATCATGGGTACACTGCGGATTACACTAGTCAGACACACAGCAAAGAAATGACATGTCTTATAAAAGAGAAATCTCAGCATAAGAAAAAATATCAAATTTTCTTTTCAAAATGTTTGATGAAATTTTTAGTGTTAGAGAATTACTGGTCATATCTTAAAGAAGGAACAATGACTTGAAACTTACTTGACTAATACAAAACTTCAAGATTTAAGAGGAATAGAAAAAACAAAAAAAAGGAATTTTTGGAATGGAAAACTGAAAATTAAACTGATGGAATATGCTCAATATATCAAATAATTTTTTCAAAAGAAAATATGATGGTGCAGGCTGTTAACTCCAGTCTCCAAATTGATAGGAGCAACCTCATTGCTAAGCCAAAGACTGATATCAGTTTCCCTAGCTTTCCCATTTTGACATTGTTTTATGAAGTTAGATTAAACTGCTTTAGGGAACTTAGGTTTGTTTGCTTAGTGGAAATTATTTTCTTGAAAAATATTTTATTAATGTGGCGGAAAATTACTCACTTGAAACACGCAGAAAACATTTCCCCCACCCAAGCAGTTTACTCACTCCTCTTTCTCCCCTAGGTCCCTCCGCTGCATACAGCCAAGCCTATTGGTGGGCCAACCTTGTTGGCAGGTAGGCTGACTGATGACAATCCTTGATGGTCAACTGGTCTTGCCGATTGCCAGGTGACCACTAACCATCCTTGTCGACTAATCATTGGTCGGTGACCGTGGATTTTCAACCATACCTACTAGCTGACAACAGCCATTGACCATCCCAATCCCTCAACTGGCCAAGATCAATGATCAACTAGTGTCCTACTTGATTGACAACAACCGATTGACTGATGGTAATTGACTGCCCCTTGGGATGGACCAATCATCCCCATTGATTGACTGATGATTGCCAACCGACCCTGCTGATTGGTCAATAGGTGAACGGTTGGTAACCATCAACCATCTTGGCTGCCCTGCCAACCATCCTGTGTGCAGGGGAGGGAAGGGAAAATATTTTCCTTGTATCACTGCCAAACAAGGAAACATAATAGATATTCCCTAAAACATTTTCTTGGGAAAATATTTTACACATATAAATTATTTTCCATAAAAATACAGACCCTATATTCCTATAGAGTTTCATGTTTTTATGTGTTTAGTTTTACTGAACATGTGGATCGAAATAATTTTGATTAACTAAAATCAGACAACTGTTAATGAATATAGAATCAAAGAGTTCATGTCTCATAAGAGATCTTTCATGGACATGCATGCAGTGATGAAGAGGTTTGTCACTAGAAAGTTCAAAGAAAAAATGGACATTCTTTAAGCCAACGTAGGCAGTAGTATTTTAAATTAAAGGATGTACTACTAATAAAAAATTACTCACTATATTTATTTAGAGATTATGGGCCTACAAAGCTCCAGACATACCGTTGCTTTTATATTCAGATTGCTTAAACTTGGAGAACAATGAGACTTTTTTATTGCATTTTATGAATTAATTAATTTCAAAAAAAATGTATTGTGATTACTGCATCAGGACAATAACAATGAGAAATTTTTTGGGAGTTGCAATAAAGTGAAGGATTAATTTCAGTCCTATATATGGTTTACATGCATGATACTTTTAGACAGTTTGATAAGGCAGTCTGACACTTGAGGATGATGCCCACAATTCTAGTATAATTTAGTAATGTACCAAGTCTGATATTAGTAAACTCTATGCACAAGCAGACACGTGTTCAGACATGGGTGATCAATTGTGTGAACAGGGTTGAATCTGCTTGTTCATAATATAAGGAAACAGTCAAGTCAAGCCAGTCAACAGTCAAAGTCCAGGGATTCCACATGTAACTCGGGAATCGGATGGCAACTCACGCTGCAATAACTTTGAAGGTTTAGAATAACTCTAGGCAACTCAAGGTGACAATTTGTTGCCCATCTCCACTTCAATCCACACCCATCCCATTCTCATTCAACTCCAACTAAAACCAACTAATTCTATCACACACCCAGACCCAGTAACTCTTCCATCAAGGTCCAACCCAACTAATTCTATCACACACGCAATAGCTCCTGTCCTAAAATCTCTCTCTCTCTCCAAGTTAGGTGTCCAACAGTTTCCAAGTCAGCTTGGCACAAGCTTCAGTCACTTTGGTTGAGCAAAATTCACCTTGACTGATTTAAGTCCACCTTGAACGAGCTCCTCCTAGTTTGGTTGAGTTAGCCAGCTACAATTCCTGATTTGACTAAACTCCTCTCACCCCTATCTATTCTAGCCAACTTCCCCCAATCAACATTCAAGCCAACTCTAGTGTTTGGTAGACTTCTTTATCCATTGTGATTCATCCATAACAAGGCCGATTCAACTAGAGTGATTATGGAAACAGAGAGATCCAAACTTCCACTAAAGATTTCATATAGGTGTGTGTAATTCCCAATTTAAGAAGTCAAAGGCAAGTAAGTCCAAGTAAAATGAACTAGTAAGCTAAGCGGAAGTTTGATGAGTGGTGAATAGCACGACTACAAGAGATCAACAGAAAGAACAGTGGTGAATAACATGACTAGAAGAGATCAAAGAAAGAATAAGAAAGAACAATTTTAGGCATCATCCCTTTCATCATTGAGGCTTCTTTTATCTTTCATGCACACATGCAACTTCTCTTTTTTTTTTCAACTTGAGCAAAGGCTTGAATAGGTCCAACCTTTGCATCAAGAGAAAAATAAATGCACTGTACAAATAAAAATAAACTGTAGAGAATTTAACTGAACATTAAACTAGAATATACAAAGTTAAAAAGGTAAACTAGAATGAACCTAGTGTGGGGCATAATAGCAATAGTTTTGTGTTGAACTGAATGAAACATAACGATGAAATTGTTATCAACTATCAAACACAGGTGGGACACATGTAGCTGGACTATTAATAAAAAATAAGTTGATTCCATATTAGCATAAGAATATTAATATACCTCCAGTGACTGCAGATGCAATATAACTGGGAAAATAATTGCATGCATAAAAATTTCAACAGTTTGTTTTTCTGTAAGAGCAACTAAACATCAAAGTAAATGTTGCTAGATATTGCTCTAGGGAACATGAGGATAATAATGACCAACAGAAATAGTTACAGCTTACATTGTAAATCTGAAACAAAAACTGATCCACAGTAAGGTTAAAACACACATGAAAGAATAGGATAAGATTTGTGGGACAAGAAAAGCAAGGTAAGACAGAGAAAGTATACAAATAAGTTTTCATTGCTTAGATCCTATAAACAAGAAGTATAGCTTGTCAAAGTTTAATAGCATAGTCGCATCAAACCTTTTCCTCAAGTTGTTTACTCTCAGTAAACCATGCCTGAGCTGTAAGAAGATCAATATGCTGCTTGACCAAAGCCTGTGAGTACATTGATAAAAATAGTATTATACAGGGGTATGTAGAAAGTGGTCGTAATCTGATACAGCAAATACATGGGCATAAAAATATATAAAGGGATAAAAAAATCTTGATGCCACAATTATTTGTGGTATCAATTATAAATTACAGTGCCAACATGTTTCTGATAACAAAACCCAGTTCCAAGTCAAACAGTAAGTTCATGTGATAACCTTTTAAAAGTTTTTAAAAGTCATTTCCAAGTCAAACAGTAAGATCTTATAACTACCTTATTAAAGTTTAAAGATCTGATCTTTGCCCTCTAAAGATCACTTTTATCCTAGCAGATTTTACACATTCTAAGTTTACATGGTTAGAGCTGCAATGTTTATTGCTCTATAGCATGCACAAGTTAGTTTGCCATTGATTTTTCTCAACCCCCTTATAGAATCTAGCTTTCTTGTATGAGTTTTCTTCCATTTTCTTAAGGCTCCATCTTCAAGCCTGTCATCTGTCAATATCAATTTCTAGCTTGTGCACAAACACCCATGCATAATATCTGATAGAAAGAGATATAATCACCTAAGCATTACTGGGATAAAAAATATACTGTTTGGAAGTGTAGGGTGGTAATATTTATGCAGATAAACAAGAAATCTGCATAGATACAGGGTTTGTACATCACTTTAATGATTGAGGAATTTTAGAGGCAATCACAGCAAAACTCCATAAAGGTTCCTTCTCAAGACTAAGTTTTTTAATATCAGACATTACTTCTTAACCTAAATCTTATTGTGAAATTTTAGATTCAAACCAAGAGAAAGCTAAATACGAACCAGCATTAGTTTCCACACATAAATACTACTTTCTGATCGATGCAAATGTTTAGCCAGTATGCTAAGTGATTATTGTGTGGGCAACTAGCATTGTACTAACATATCGTAGTTTGTTGAATCTAAGATCAGGTCACTTTTACCAGATGATACCATGCAGCCAAAATTGTGAATATTATTCTTTGATAAGAAATTCATGTCACGGTTGCTAAGGATGTTCAGATTAAAATCTTTGGCCATAGGTTCTTTTCATAGAAAACAAAGGAAATTTTACTAAATGTGTTTCTTACTTTCTCAAGAGGAAAATCTTTTGTGTTGTACACCTTCAAGTCGATAGCAATATCAGTCATATCAGCCAAGATTCCCTTAGCTTGAAGAGTCTCTGGAAACCTTCCATAAAATCGGCCTGATATTATCAGTGGACATTGAGCTGAAAGATCTGGAATATTAATAGAGTAAACCTGAAAGGACAGGTAACAGTCTTTGAGGTTGTTTTATCGGAGAAATGTAGAGCCAGATAATGAGGTAAATGCTAGAAAATTATATATATATATATATATTTCATAAATTTTGACACTAACCTGCATAAATTGGATTATCCATTATTGAGTTTACAAGGTCCAAACTACTAATTCGTTTGGCACCCAAAGAAAATTGCAACGAATATTTAATATGCCAAATAAGGAACAATCTAGATTCTTCAATTTTTGTGATAACCTGAATAAATCAGACTATCCATGATTAAGTATAAAAAAAGTGGTTTAAACTTAAACAACTATAAGGTCCAAATAACTGATTCATTGAGGGCCTGCCTAATTGCAGTAAATGCCACCTTTTAGTGGAGAGGGAAACTGAGCTTATGAAATGAACGCCCCCTTTCACTGATTTATTGAACAACTGAAGAGAAGATAATGGCTATCTACGGAAGCAGAACACCAGAAAAGATGTTCATACAAAACTGGGCAGAACGGTGGAAATGGACCAGTGACCAGTCAATTCTGAAATGTCAAAATTACCCAGACAATTTCTCCAAACCATTTGAACCCATATATATTGTCGTCCATGTTGATTTGATGCTCAGTGAGGTTGTACTCCATGGAAGATCATGCCACTAAGATGATTCTAAGTCATCTTCTATGGCTCTTTTGCTTTCCAACATAGCAGCAAGAGGAATCCCTCATCATTGACTTCCTTTGCAAGCTTGACAATGCCAATGCGTGATTCGCTGTGCTCAACTCCAAGTTCACCTCCAAACCTGACATCAGCCAATCCCTTGATTCCAAGCATTACTCCATCGTGCTCAAAGCATCCACCCACAGGCCCTCACTGACATCTATAGCTTCTGTAAATCCATCACACTGTCATAGTTCTCTTGTATATCCTCACCATGAGAAGCTCCTTGTTGATGCTTTCTTGAATTCATCAAGAAGGAGAATGGGGGAAGATGAAAGGGACTTTGCCATTTCACTCTTTTCCCCACCTCTCCTTTAGATCAGTATCAAATAAACCATAGATTAAAATTTCAAGCTGTGACAGTCGACATAGCTAAGACTTTCCATTAAGTTCTTGTGCCGAGAAGAAGAACGTCTTTACTGACAGACAAAGGAATCATTCTAGCTCCCCTTCTTTCTCCTCAGAGTCTGTTTGTTCCGCAAGGACAAAGATAAATTTGCAATCGAGAATCAAAATCAAGGAGCGGGAGGTGGAGACAAGAAAGACAACATAAATGGAACCAAAATATACACAATACGACATACCCAAAAATAACAAAGAATTGAGAGAGGTGGCGCCACAGAGGAAGATGGCCTACGGATCTATAAAGGAGTCAAGCAAGGGATTCGCACAAAATCTGAGGACAAAACTTATGCAAGGATCAGAGGCAACTTCTTGCAATCTTGCTGACATTGTGATCTGATGACAGTCAGTATCAAGCTGGGTGGTGGACACATGGGGAGATCACAATTGTAGCTTTGCCTCTTACCTTTCAATTACAATATTTAATTATTTATCTATTTTGATTATATATAATTATATATAATTAATTAGGTCTATTATTAATTAATACTATATAATTAAGAGTATTTATAATAAAAAAAGGACAATCTGGTATACAAAACTCCCATTAATGTAGGGTCTCGGAGAAAGGTCTATTGTACAAAGCCTTATTTTACTTTGCAAGAGGCTATTTCCGAGACTCAAACCTGCGACCTCCAGGTAACACGACAACAAATTTATCAGCACAACATAAGATCAAAACTCTTTTGATTAGAGACTGAGACACTGGCATAACTTGAGATTTTAACCCTTGAAACAAATAATTTTTCCCTTTCCTTGTATCCACTTCCTCCCTTTCCGTTCTCCTTTCCCTCCCGCTTCCTACGTCTAAGGAATAGGCACTTAGTATGCAAAGGTATTGCAATTAATCTGAAATATGCTAGAACCAAAGCACAAACCCTAAAAGGAAAGCAAACAAACTTTAAGGCAATTTTGCTAAAGAAATATACCACAAAAGGGACCAACATATAATTGAATCTAACTAGTATTGTCCACTATAAAGTCTCGACTCTTATGAAACTGAATTGTAAGTTTGAATGGCCTTGCAATTTTGAGTATCATGGATAAAAATTCTAAAGGCAAGTGAGATTTTACAATTAACCCTTCTTTTTAAATTGCCACAATTGTTCTACTTTCCTAATAAACTTTTGTAGACTAGAACTATCTAATTTGGCAGCATTAATGTTTTTACATGAACAACTAGTTAAATAATTGTTGCAGACCACAAATCAAAAACTTTGGAATCACTTGCATAGAAACCATATGGAGTCACATGCATAGAACCATATGACTAGAAAGCACCATATAAATCAAGAATAACAAAACAAGGAAAATTTCAATACAAGTTATATGTGTTCCATGTAATGTGAATAACTCTCACTCATTAAAGTTTTGTCCCATATTGGTTGGTATGAGCTATTCGTACCATTGTCGTTGTGAACCAAAATTGAGACCCACTAGCATGGGTGAGAGTTAATTTTTCACAAGTCACTTAGGCAACATTGTTGACCCTACATACCACCCATATAAGTAATATTGGTTTTACCATTGAATCAAGCAAGACAAATTTAAACCCTATGAAACCAAATTTTTAAGTCATTAAACCCTAATTAAACTTCAATGAGCCATGGACTTCATGCTCTCAAGCCATGTTAAATTTGATTGACTAACCACAATCACAAAAGCTCGAGCTGTTAGGAAAGATATCACAATTTATATAATGGACCATTGCACTTGTAAACGTGAGACTAATGGACATGGAGCCTCACACTTTCCATAATAATTAACTAACTATTATATAAAGTAATCTATGAAAGAGACATTCTAGTATTAGTAGAGACTACTAATAAGAAGACATTATTAGAAGTTCTCCTACTCGTATAGTATGCTAAAGTTAAAATGTTATTGCTGTTGGAAGTAAATAAAGTATTGGAAGGTAGTATCTAGGAGAATGTATCTTTATGGACTGATACTGAATCTGGCATCAACACAGAATTTTTAAACATTTTTTCTTATACTTCAAGTTGCAAATTTCATCAAGATTTTGGAAGACATGAAAGAAGATAGTCAGAAATCAAACAACAAAAACAAGAACATGGTCTCCCCTTTTCTGCAAAATCAATTTCAAATAATAAGAAACTCTCATAAAGATCACCTGAATCTGCAGAACATACCTCAAATTCATCAAGGTCAGTGAAGCTGTCAACTGTCAGGTTTGCTACTATGGTTGATGAAGCTCTACAAAACCATTTCTTAATATGTGTTCCTATTGAATCTATATAAAAGCATATGGAGAAATTAATAATGAATATGAATAGAAATATTAAGTTAAAAATTATATATTATAAGAAACTTTAACCAAATATACAACTGAAGTATTTCAACTTGTATATAGAGAAAAAGCCTGGCATTCAACCCAAATTTATTTCTGGCTGTATATATAGACTAAAACATTATAGTAATAGTTTAAGTAGTAGACAATAATTGTTGATTAATCTTGTGCCATATAAAAATTTAAAGTTGTAACATGTAAGTAGTCTTGGCGCAACGGTAAAGTTATTGTCATATGACCAAAAGGTCACGGGTTCGAATCCTGAAAACAGCCTCTTGCAAAAAAGCAGGGTAAGGCTGCATACAATGGATCCTTCCCCGAGACCTCACATGGCGGGAGCTTTGTGCACCGGGCTCCGGGCTGCCCTTTTAACATGTAAGTAGTCTGCATAATTTCATAGAAAATGAAGAATTTAATTAAATGGTGTTTCTACCTTGCACAGGTGTTTCTACCTTGCACACAATGAATCCAGGAAGTAAGCTAAAAATATAACTATCTGATTTTCCAATTCCTAAAAGACGACATAGTTTCCAGTACAGCTCTGAAAAGGCAGTTGGTCTTACAAACAATATAGGAAACTGGAATAGTACAAACCTTGAAGCAACTTTTTGATCCACTTACTTTTTCATAAACAAAATTGTGTAGAAACAGATTTTATTCATTCCCCTCACAATGTTTGTAACAACAAGATATTAGACAAAATCACATAACAATGGATGACAAGAAAGCATATTAACTGGCCTAAAATTACCCCATCAGTTAATCTTAAGATTTTCAAATCATCGGATTACATGACTAATTGGGAAAAAAAATTGTCAAATAACCAGAATCATACAGCTGACGCCAAAAAAAGTTAGGTCATTTATAGCAAGTTTTACTTGTGTGAGAAAATGAATCATTTAGTAACCTAACATAATTTTGGCGAAAGTACCACTATTTCATCATCACCAACATTATCAAGCCTCGTTAATCCCAACTATTAAAGATTTGCTATGGGAATTTTTTCCCTCCATTGGACTCTTTGAAGTAGGCTATATCCCTTAAATCAGATTTGATGGCAAAGTTTTCTTTGATGTACCTCCCATAGCTATGACTCTGGCTCATTCAGCTTTGTCTAATTATAGAATCAATTAGGCGTTGGCATGACTATGTCATCTTAGACTAATTCTCATATTACCATGGTTTAAAGTGTCATGCCTCAAAACGGGCGAAACATCTCGTTCCGCTCGGCAACCGACACCAGCACGACCCCGACACCAGACCCACGACAGCTGCGACGTGTTGCGCGATCCCGTGGCCGCAGTGGAGGGGTCGCTCGGCCCCGCAACATTAGCAGAGGGGTCGCATAACCCTTCTACTGTCGCTGCGGAGGCGTCGCGTGACCCTGCGACCGTTATAGAGGGGTCGCACGATCACTGCAGTCGCGCTGGAGGAGTCATGCGATCCCCACAGCCATGACTGAGGGGTCGTGCAATCCCACAGCAGCGCCTAAGTTGCGCAAGCTCGCAAGTGGTGTCGGATTTCAGATTTTTTTAATTAAACTTAGGTTAATTGTTTTAATCAACTCCTAGCTATGATGGATATAATATAAAGAGGTTTTATTAAACCCTAATAAAATTATCTAATTAATTTTATATTTCATTTATTTTAATTTAAAATTATAATAAAAATTTTATTTATTTATTTATCTATTTTCGTATCTTTTCCTTTTTTTAAGATTATTTTTTAAATATTTATGTTAAATATTTTATTTTTTAATTAATATATTTATATTTAAAAAATACCGAAACTATATCGACATGGCACGATACGGTACCGAAACCATATCGTTCTGATTCAGGACCGAAACCTCGGCACGAGTCAAAATTTTAAACCTTGCATATTATCACTTTTTTTTTTTTTTTTTTGGAGTTGCACCTAATTGCTCTTAGATGATATAAAATTTGTTTTATTTCATCTACTATCAAAATTGAAATGATTGTCACATAAGCAACCACTATAGCAATACCTCCTAAATTGACAACATTAAACCAAATTAAGGATGCCTGAAGAACTTTGTTATAATTGGAAATGTGACTGACCTGGATCATATGCAGCATCATACTGCCCCCTCCCAATAGAAGCCAGAATCTTCAAGAAATAATGGTTGCAATAAGAACCTAGAAAATTGTTTTCAGCATAATGAATCTTCTGAAAACAATGTATAAAGGACAGTCTTCCAAAGAAGTAGCAATGATGAAGTGGGAAGATACATCACAAAAACCTCCATAAAAAAACTTAGAACTATAGCTGAGATTCATACGGATTGCATATTCCACAAATTAATGATAAGCCAAAAATAAATGAATCTTGCACGATAAAAAAAAATTCAAAACAAAGACAGATTATCTATTAGCAACACTTAACACTAAAAAATGTTGTCATGAAGTTGCAAATTCCAATGTATCAGAGATTGTTGACAATCACTTCCCTGAATCCTGGTTGCATAAAACAGCTAGGAAACAGGAACAAGAGATTATATATATATATATACGAGAAAGAATCAATTTGTTATTTCAAAATTTCATTGCAGTTGGTCTCAAAGTTTAACTTTATTTAGTTAATCATTTTAACTGTCACACGTAGTACATGAAGTATGAGCTGATAGCAAATGTAAACAGAGGAAGCCTATCTAAGAAATTTATGGCAAACATTCCTGATTTAATTTTGATGCTTCACATATGCAGGGCAATCACAAGTACCAGGATGGAGTGGTTTCCACAAAATCATGCAACTTAATAAGAAGCTAGTGATCTATATAACTTACCTATGCCAAATGTAGAAATCCGAGGAGATATAGATCCGCTATTTGCCAAAAGAGTTTTAATGGTGTTACAGATGTTGTGTTCATCTTCAACAGCTCCATCAGTTATGAGAAAAATTTGTGGAATCGAACAATTTGTACTTGATAGTAAACCAACTGCCTATAATAACAAAAACACAACAATCCATATTTTAAATTTACTAATACAAACAACAATGTCTAGAAACACAATTAAAATTCATCCAGAAAAAGTAAGAACTGGAACAAATAGGGAACATACAGAGATATGTTAAGTTTGTGCTAAGCAAGAAGTTACCTCCTTTAAGGGGTGCATTATGTCTGTTCCACCCTCTGCAATAAAATCTTTGTTCATCCACTGGATAGCATTTTCTACCATTTCTTCCGTAGCATGCTCCAAACATGGTGAAAAAGAATGTAACTCATCATTGAAAGCTATGATATCAAACAAATCGCTTGGCCTGAGCTCTAACAGGGACGCAGCTAATGAGCTCTTAACATTCTCGATAAACTTTCCATGCATGCTTCCGCTTACATCAACGACAAAGACAATTTCATTTTTGAAAACCTGTTTCAATTGAAAAAAAACAAACATCCGAATAGAAAATTTATATAATAATTTGGCAGAAGTTTTTTCAAAGAAAATATACAATTACAAGTAAACTAACATTTAAAGATGTTCCCTGATATGTAAAGTACCATATGGTGAGCTCTGTTTAAAGTGATAAGCTCATTCATTCCATGCTCAGAGTTACATATGGAAGTACAACAAGGGAGGTGATAAATGTCATATATAAGATCATGGAGAGAGAGAAAGAGAGCAAATTAGAAGCTTAAATTACACTTACAAGTTCTCTGATATAAACAATAGATGTTTATTGTTTAGTAAATCTTTTCAAAAAAATATTAAGATCTATGGTAACAATAATTGTTTTCTTGACCAAGGTTTGAAATTGTGTCATGTCAAATAGCATAGTCAAAATTTACCTGCCTAGTAGATTATAGAAACTCAATATTGATTAGCATGGCTTATATCTATGATGCAGATTGAGAGATAATTTTGAATTTGAATTTCAAATTCAATTTTACTTGTTCGAAAATAATTTGAAATGGTTCGTAGTTTTTTGTTTCTTCATTTGTTATTTTTTTATCAATTAACTAGGAGTATTATATTTCCTTCTTTCCTAGTTTTTGGTAAGGTCAAGTTCATAAAAGTGGCACATTGCCTATGTAATTATCATAGGTAATGATAAGATTTCCACTAACTTCTCTATTGGGACTTGGGAGTCTTCCCTTTGTATAAGGTTGTGTGTGCATTGATGCTACATCACTTGATGTCAGAGCGGAACCTAGTTTGATTTCTATACTAAAATCCAAAGTGACTCCGTCTTTCATGTGAGGCCATTCCTTTCAATCACACCCCACCATTTTGTTGCAGCCCACATCCACACAATCAATAGCATCCTGTTCCCATCCAAACAGCCATCCACTCCCATGCAAGCTCGATCCCCACTACTGCACTCAGTTGTGTTGTAGCCACATTACACACTATAAATGCAACAATGGTCCCCAGTTGAAAATTAAAGTCACATATCATTGGTAGGTTGGAACCAAATAAATGAATGCTAGTTTTTGAGTTGAACACAAGAAGCGTTGTTGAAATTGTGGAGAGGCTGACCTTTTTTCGCTGATTACTTCCTGGAAAAAGATAAAAGCAGAACATATCTCTCTGGTCACCATCATGTGTTGTTGGAGACTTTAAGAGTATACCACCAGACAAGTCATTTGAATAAAGCTGATGAAGACAAAAAAAAAAAAAATAGAACTGTAAGCCTCATTTCCTAAAACAGCACAAGGTTATTTTTTCATTTCCTCACCTAAATTGTCAAATGAGAGACAAAATTAACTGTGTTAAACATTCAGTTGTCTTATTGAGCATATTCAAATTAAAAAGGTTAAAATAATAACCCATATAATTAGGACTTGCAACTTTATGTTCAAAAGTTCATCTTGCACATCTATCCTTTTGTGCTAGAATTGAAAGAAATTTCAAGTATTAAAGAAATATTATTATTGACCACAGTTCAAACAAACAAATGTTAACTCAATGTGACATAAATTGGCAATATTAACCTCTAACTAATGCAATTTGGCTGAGTCAATTATGCTCCAAGTTAAGCATTTGCTAGCTCTAATGTTTGGTTAACACTGAATTGATCTAAGCACAAGAGCAAGATTCCGTTTATAGTTCCACTAATTTAAAAAACCGAAGCGAACATATTATATGCAGTAGGCAAAACTAGTTTAAAACTCTAGGATAAGTGCACATGGCATGCTAATAACGCATTGAAAGGTTTTGCACAAGTTAGTAGATAATGTAAAGCAATGAAGACTTGACATGGTTTCAAATTTTGTTCCTCCTTGTCGACTTGTCACTCGAGGAAACCACTACTCGTGGACTGAAATTGAAACAATGCATTCTTCGGCAAATTTATGCATTCACCTATATCATACACAATCAATCATTATAGATACCCTTGTTCATGTCTGCATTAAACAATTCAGACTCCCAACTGTGACCAGGAAAGGGGAGTGACCTACTGAGATATTCTTTGTTTATGCTTTTATTTTCCTTCCCCTGTCTGCAATAAACAATTCAGACTCCCAACTGTGACCAGGAAAGGGGAGTGACCTACTGAGATATTCTTTGTTTATGCTTTTATTCTCCTTCCCTTTCCCCTTCCCCTTCCCCTTCCTCCTCTTCTATTAATTTTCATTTAACCTACTCAATTTCTCATTTCTCCTTGTCCGATAGTCTCACCACACACTGATGTCAAGTATGGTAGCCACCTAACCAATGAGATCACCATGTCTTGTACTATGGACGTAAAAAATTGCAATCTAGAGCTTTGGATCTTATGATCCAAATTGATCTAAATGTTCTAGATTCCAAGTAAAATCTTATGAACCTACGATTTAATCTTCTTCTTGTTCATGTGTAGGATCTTGATCCAAAACCCCAAACAACCTTAATTAAGATATATTTAAATTCAATCAGATGCTTTAACAATCAATATTTAATAAAGCAAGTATTTTTTTCATGACACATCATTTTAGGAAATTTGCAATTGTATATGATCGTTTGTGACTCCTAAATAAAATAATTTTTTATAATTATTGTTATTATCATCTGTCTCGAAGTAGAAAATTTCTTTTAATTATTGTTCATCTCATAGAAGTTGCTACTTGTATAAAGATAGAACACTAACAGTTGTGTTGTATTTTGCATATATTACTATATGAATAATTTATTTATGTTTCATGATATTGAAATGAATATTTGAAATATTCATATTAATATATATTTTGAAAATTAATATGTATATAAATTATAAATGTTAACTAAACTATTTTTAATTGAAGTATTTTACAATCCTACAACCTAAGTCTATGATAATGTTTTCATTCCTCGAAGGATCTCAATCCTACAATCATGTTCTTTCTTCATCATTTAGCAATCAATATCATGTGATTGCTCTCTCTCTCTCTCTCTCTCTCTCTACACACTCTTATAAGGCCGACAATGAGCGACATTTGATGTGGCGATCTAATGCGGACAAAAATAATTTGTTTTAATTCCTCTCTCATCTGCATGCAAAGTGATGCAGACTCTTGTCTCTCATATATGCAAAGTGGTGCTGATTTTTACAAATTAGCATCAAGGTGATGCTGATTTAAAAAAAAATAACACCAATGTGGTGTTGTTTTGAAACAAATCAACACCACCTTGATTTTGGTTTGTAGAAATTAACATCACTTTAAAGGTATGAGAGAGAAGAGTCCGCATCACTTTACATACAGAAGAAAGGTGTATGAAAATAAGAGAGAGATTAAAAAAAATTATTTTTACCCAGGTTAAATTGCAAGATTAGATGTCCCTCACTGTCGCCCTTAGAGCATCCACAACCCACTCGCATTATAACACCCACCACATCATCAAAAAGTATGAGATTCACTGCCACATACTAATTATAACAATATATATCTTTCACTCACATTATTTTTAATATTAACACTTATTATTTATGGGTCACACAGTCCACACAATCATCTTAAAATTATATCATATTAAATAAATATATTTTAAAATATTAAAATTATTATTATTATTTTTAATAATAATCTTACTTTTAAAAAAATAATTTTATTTTTTAAAAAAATAATATTAAATTTTTAAAATATATTTATTAAATAAAAAAATATATTTTGTGACAACTAGCTGTTACATTTTTTTTTTGAATTTTTTAAATTTAATTCGAATTAAATAAAAATAACTTGTAAATAAAAAATAATACAAAATACAAGCCCGTATAGTTGAAAAAACCATGTAAAAAATCAGATTATTACCGTTTAAAAAATAATATTATTATTTAAAAATACACTCATATTTTATTATTTATCTATTTTATTTAATTTTTAAATTTATAATTTATAATTTTTTGAATAATTAAATTTAAAAAATAAATAAATTCATTGGTTGCCAGGGGTGGCCATCGCATGCCATTTTAAACGCATTTAAGAAAATGGGTATTATACCCCTCTTTCATAATAATTTTAATACTAAATGAATGGAGAGGGGGAAACATCTGAGAGAAAAACCAGGATAGATGTATAAATTCATGTCCATCATTTTCATTTTTTTATGTCCTATTACTTTATATGTCTATATCTGAGTTTTTCTTTAATTTTTTTCTTTGTATATTATTTTTTTATTATAATATCCTATAAATAAGATTAAATGTGAGTTGGGTTATCCTTGATAACTTAGTTATTCATTTAAGATTATCAACAAAAACTCTATTTGATTTAGGTAATCGATGATTTCTAAGTAATGCTCCATGTCCGATACGCCAGCAAAAGGGACATGCAACCCGTAATCGGAAAACTGAGATTTTTTCTAGATTCCGGAGTTAATGAATTTTTTTACCAAAATTACCATCTGATAAGAGAAAAATATGATAAATAAAAAAAAATTAAAAAAAGAAAAAAGCCATAAAAAATTTAAAAAATAAAAAATGTTAAAAAAATTAAAAAAAACGTAAAAAATTAAAAAAACTGTTAAAAAAATTAAAAAAAAACGTAAAAAATTAAAAAAACTTAAAAAATAAAAAATGTTAAAAAAATAAAAAAAACGTAAAAAATTAAAAAAACTTAAAAAATAAAACATAAAAAGCGTAAAATTTTAAAAAATAAAAATAATAAAAAAATAAAAAAACGTAAAAAGTTAAAAAGATTAAAAAATGTAAAAAATAATAAAAATAATAAAAAACATAAAAAAAATTAAAAATGTAAAAAAAAAAAAGAAAAGTAACAAAAGTAAAAATAAAAGAAAAAATAAAAAAACATAAAAAAAAAACATGTATGATTAGTTTGGTAAAATATTAAATTAGATTATTGATTAAAATTTTTAAATACATAAAGTTTTATTATATTATTAGGTTGAATTAAATAATATTTAATTATATTTTATTTCCGGATGAGAATCAAAACAGCATCCGCGTTAAACGACAAATATTAATAAAATAAATAAGTGAATATTAGGGCAGAAAATATTCCTTCAATCTCTCTCGATCCTTCTCCGGCGGACCGGCTGCCTATCATTCATCCTCGTGTTGTCGGAGGCGGCGAGAGCATGGCGATGTTGCCAGACGACATATGGGCTCGTATCTTGGAGATCGGCACCGACTCGGCCGGCCTCACCTACCGCGACCTCTGCGCCCTCGCCATGGCTTCCCGCCGCCTCAGCCGCCTCTCAGCCGAACCCGCCCTGTGGTCTACCCTCCTCGCCATCGACTTTCCTGACGGCGAAAAAGTCTCCCCGTCACCCAAAGCCCTCTACCAGACTAGGTAAGCGACGCGCGCCTGCCTGCCTTCCTTCTCTACTCCGTCTTTTGACGCAGGAGTTGAGTTTTGATTCAGATTCAAGTTGGAAAAGGCAAAGAGGCTCGCCCTTCAGAGAGCGAAGATGCTCTTCGCACAGAGTAAGGTAGCTGCTTCTCGGAAGAGGCTGCAAGAGCTGAAGTTGTCGTTGGTGCGGGAAGGCGACCGGCTCAAGGCCGCTGTCGAAGAGTTGAGAAACTTGGAGAGAGCCAGGTGCTTTATTGTTTGAATTCAATCTGCTGTTTCAATAGCAAGAACACTTTCATTCCTTCTCGTCATGATATGTTCATTGTGGATTGATCACAAATTAACTGCTTCAGTTTCTACTAAAACTCATAGGCTTTTTCTGGACTGGTTTCTTCGAGCATACTGATGACATTAATTCCCAACTTTTATTGTATTAGATAAAAGAATAGATCGAAATACCTACGTTTTGTGTACTAATCAAGGGAGCTAGTTCATGATGCTAAGGGGGGTAGAGGAATTTTGACAACTTTGGCATTGTTCAACATGAAGTTCATGTATGGATGATTGGAATTTCAAAAAATCAAATTAACAAATTGTGTTCTGGCTTGCCTTTTTTCTTAGGATATGTTGAATGTTTAAGATCAAGGTTTCAAAGGACATGCAATCATTATTTCATAAAGCACATGTGGTATGCGACACTAATTGTAGTCATAACAATTGCATAAATATGTGTAACCAAAATTTTTAATTTTATGTCTGCCACATGAAGTGAAGGAGCCTTGGTACAACGGTAAAGTTGTTGCTTTGTGACCAAAAGGTCACATGTTCGAATTCTGGAAACAACCTCTTGCAAAAAGTAGGGTAAGACTGCATACAATGAATCCTTCCTCGGGACCCCGCAAAGCGGGAGCTTCGTGCACCGGGCTGCCCTTTTTTTTTTAACATCTGCTACATGAAGTACATACTGAAGTTACAAGAAACATAATATTGAACGCATGAGCTGCATAACACTACAATAGAAAGTCAAATGTAGGATATGTGATGAGATCATCCTTGTGCATATTATTTCATTTAGACTCAGATTGCTATGATTTCGACATTGGTAATCCAAGCCCTAGTTTATTATCACTAGGTGAATGCTTGGTGTTCTAATTGTTAGTGTTGTCTATGTTCTAATACTAATATTTCAGGACTGCATCTGTTGCTCTAAACGTATGGCAGCCAGAAGTCGTTCGTGGGAGACAGAAGCAGATAGTTGAGCAGTGCACTGTACCAATCGAAACTCGTGTCTGTGCTCTAAAGATGGAGGTTCAAGTCTGTAAGCAACAGATTGCTAATTTTAACAAGACTTATGTATGACTCTGATATTCTTGTTCTATATATGTAGAATTGTTGCAGCTCGCCATTTTTATTATGTAACTTATCTTTATGTTTGACAGGAGGAGGAGAAGAAAAAATTAGGGAAGCACAAACAGGCACTGGCATCGCTGGAATATCATCCACTTCAAAGCCATTTTAATTCAACCCCCAGTGATTCTAACAAAAGGAAAAGACTGGAGTTAAGTAGTGATTGTAAGTCACTTTTCTTAAATGTTTAGCTTGATGCTTTTTGATCTTTAGAATGTGGAGAATAAAAAGAGCAAGATAAAAAGGAAAACAAGGAAGAAGAACATATCTCACAACAATAAGGAATGAAAAGAAACTCAATGCAATAGGTATTTAATTTCCACGACTTGAGAAAACTTATCCACGGAAGTTATTTAAGAGAGAGCGTTGTTTTTGGCTTTTGCATGCCTTGAATCTGGCTAGTGTGGCGATGGATGGAAGGTAAAATCATGAAACTGTGCATGAACAATTATTATTAATTTTATTGGAGAACTTGTGCTTGATCAATACTTCTCGATATGAAAGGAAAATGAATCATGATTTGGTAAAACTCTACTCGTTGAGATTGAGCATACATCTGTCTTCATGGTTAGGTCTCACTGATGCAAACATGCCCATACATAAACTGTTAGATGCCGATCTCTCTTGTTTGTTCATTCAGACTTGTTTTTGGCATGTTCAGAAAAATGCCTCAATAATATGCACCTGAAGATTAGGGGTGTAAATGAATCAAGCCGCTTGTGAGCTATTTGAAGCTCGATTCAATAAAAACTCGTTTGAGCTCGTTTAATGAGGCTTGTTAAGATAAACAAACTAAGCTCGAAGCTTGATTTGATAAAAACTCATTTGAGCTCGTTTAATGAGGCTCGTTAAGATAAATAAACCAAGCTCAAGCTTTACAATACTCAGTTCGTTAGCTCGTGAACACATTCGCTAAGCTCATGAATCAACTTTTGAATAAAAAAATAATAGTTTTGATATTGAATTTATGGATTTTACACTCTACTTATGAAAAATATAGACAAATATATTAAATTTATTTATTAGAATAAAATTATAAATTTTAAT
>JBBMJZ010080139.1:0-23362 GCA_037833815.1 Zingiber zerumbet | reverse complement strand
TCTTTAAAGTCTTGTACTTGTTCGTTTGGACAGACTTCTTTCCTTTATCCTTACCCTTGTTCCTTAACTTAGGGTAGTTGTCCTTAACGTGCCCTTCTTCGTTGCAGTGGTAGCATCTGATTGTTTTTTCTTTCTACCCTGTGGATGGTTAGTTTTTCTTGATTTAAATAACTTTTTAAAATGTCTTACCATCATTATCATTTCATTGTCGTCGAGAGAGGATTCTGACTCATTTTCGTCTCTCGTTGCCTTGAGGGTGATATTGTACTTTGACTCCTTCGTACCTGCACATCTCGATTCATGCACTTCAAAAGTTGAAAATAGATCTTCTAAGGTAATAGATTCTAAGTCCTTAGAGATATAGAAGACATATACTAGTGATGCTCATTTTGTATTCCTAGGAAATGCATTAAGAGCATACCTTAGCAAATCTCGGTTGTTTACCGTTTCTCCGAGTTTCTCCTAGTGATGAGCTCCTTAATCCTCGAGTGAAGGTGTGCAATTGTTTCGTCTTCTTCAAATCGCAAGTTGGTGAGTTGGTTGCGAAGTAAATGCTGTCTCACGAGCTTGGCTTCGGATGTCCCTTCGTGTAGCTCAAGGAACTTCTGACAAAGCTCCTTTGCTGAGTTGTAGGTGTCAATCCGGTTCACTTCTTGTGGCGGAAGGACACTCAGCAGATGGAACTCTGCTTTGCTGTTTGCCACGTAGTTGGTCTGCTCCTTCTTCGTCCACTGGTACTCTTCCTTACCTTCGGGTGTTACAAAATTGAATTTCATTATTAAAAGTAATTTAAAGTCGGTTTTAAAGAATACATGCATTCGTATTTTCCCGCTAGCGAACTCCCCCTCAAATTTCGGTGGGTATATGCTCAGTCCGGCCATTGATTTGATGCTTTGATCGACGGTTAGTCCTCCTGAAGCGTCTTAGCTCTGATACCACTTGTTGGGACTATTGGCCGACTAGAAGGGAGGCCGAATAGCCCTACATAAATAAAAATAAACTTTTCTTGGACTTAAAATAACACTTGCATGAAAATGATAAAGAAATTAAAAGAAGAACAGAGGCTCAGAGTTTTACGTGGCTACAATCGGAGAGGTTGTTAATCCAAGGAAATGAATCACACTTCTAACTCCTTCAGGCGAAGAAGCCTCTTTACAACAATTAACGTACAAAAATGAAAAAGCTTAACAAAGAGGAAAGCATGTACAAGTGTTGCTTAGTAATTCTCGTTGTTGTTAAGCTTCTGGACCAAGGTTGTATTCTTCCGCAGTACCTCGTCCCTCAGATGCACCGAGCCCGTCGACTCTCTCCTGTGTCGTCCTTCTCGCTAGTTGCGTCTTTCGCTCGACTTCTTGTGCTCCTAAGCTCCTACGCACTTAGACACAAGGTTAAACACAATAGGACCTAACTTAACTTGTTTGATTACATCAAAACTACATTGGGGTACCAACAGTATGTACTTCTGATTTATTGGTCTTACCTGGTTGAGCAGGTTAGTAGATGGTGTAGTTGTTTATGCTTCGTTAGTGGTTGCTTATATTAACTCTCTTACTTTTATAGTAAGTATTTCCCTTGTGACTGCATCATTTACTGTCCTTATATTTAGATCATGTGCTATCTTCTATTACCCACAAAGTTATTTGGACTCACTACCCTATTGTATTTTCTTTCCTTAGGTAGCAGGTAGATGATATATATATGGAGTCGCTTGGAGGGTCATGCCTACCTATCCCACGTCGCATCGAGTTTTTGTTTCTGCTATTACTTTTACTTGTATTTAGTTTTCCGAACATGTTTATGTAATAATTAACTTACGTGTGGATTTTTCTCTTATGTTGGTTTTTGTTTTTTTTTTTTTTGTGGTTTGTTGTGTTAAGCCGACCCGTCTCACGGTCTAGTCAATTATCTTGCATGGTTGGTTTTGTACCAACAGTGTGGGTTATAGTTTTTATACTTGTACAACCTTATGACATTGTATTCAGATTCTATATATTGTCATAAGGGGGAGATACTATCCATTTATCAGACAAAGACTCCTCTAGGGCATGACATTTCATCTTCCTCTTCTCATAACTCTCCTTTTTTTATTTTTTTATTTATTTTTCAACTAGCCAACAATAACTCTAGTCCTTCTTCCTCTCCCATAATAGCATCCCTTGTTTTGTCTTTTCTTGTCATCAGGGCTTATCGAGACCGTCATATTACCTTTACTTCCCTTCTCTTTTCCTTTCATTCTTATAGTTGAGCCAAATTGATTATTTATTTAATCATTAGTTTTTATTTGTTTAGTCATATAACTTAACTATTTCAAAATAAAATATCAATCTAATGTAAAAAAAAAAAACCGACATTAATGTCATCTTTCTTAGAAAGAGACTATCAAACTAGTAAAAATACTGTAATTCTTATAGTCTCTATAATGCAACATCAATCATGAAAGTCTTTCCATTTTCAATATCTAAATTTATTCAATTTCATCTCTTAGCTGCAACCATTAGTTATTTTCTATTTATATTGAACAAGATTAGAAAAAAAAATAGATATATGAATATTATGTTAATGCACGAGATGAGATAAAATATTTCTATCTAAAAAATGAAGTCTTATCAATTCCATATGTTGCAGTATTTGGGTACCAACTTTATTCTATTAAGTGCAAATCCCTTCCACTTTAATTCCTGGATACAATAATTAAAGCCCTAAAGTTAAAACCTTGCATGTGATTAGATTAGGTCAAGCATCCTATCAACCAACTGTCCATCATAACTCTTTGTCACGTACAAAATGTCCTTATTAATGCATACAAAATTCGGAACCTAAAATTTAGGCCTAAATTTAAGGCTAATCATTCTTAATTATTTAAATGAACCATCCTATTTTTAAAAATTATTATTTTTTAAATATATTGTTACCGCTTTTCTCTCTTGCCTCATGCTTGTTCGATCGATGGTCACTCGAACGAGCCCTAGAATCATGGCCGAATGCTACTATTCTTAGTTGAGAAGTTTCGATAGGCTGATCATAAAATTATAGTCAGACGACTATACAATCTTGGCTAAGTCTCCGTATCACTGTGTGAATTGATCATAATTTTATAATTAATTTTTCATTATCATTTGGTTATGAAATCAAACAAACTATGAAATTATGGACATGCGGTCTAGCTATCTTTTAGCCATGATTTCATAACTAGTTTGGATCAATTGGTCGCGATTTCATGATGGTCTCAACCACCTATTCGAGTGGTAGTGGGTTGGATAAGTAGAGGGAGGAAGGGTGTTTTGGAAAATTAATTTATGATTTGGTATTTTTTTTTTAAAAAAAAAAAGCATGTAATTTGATATTTAAAAAACTTAGGGTGTGATTAGTAAATTATGGATATCGCCTACAGGGTTCCCGACAGGCAGGCCCCACCTCGACACACCAGCACCCGACACGTGGACGAGAGGAAACGTGCAGGGGAAAGGAAACGGCGCGAAGGGGATTCCCACGTGCGGCACGAGGGACGTGCCGAAGTCGCAACCCGACTCGGCCACGTGTGTATCCCGCGCGCCACGCGCACTGCGGGGCCGGCGCACGTGCTGTCTGCTCTGCTAGAGCCGCCGACGACAAGACGACGCCCATCGCCCGCCAAAACCAACACTCCTCTCTCACCTGCCTTCATCCAATGCATTTGAATCTTTTTCATGTCCTCCCTTTAACTTTATCATTTTCTCAATAAGCCCCTCTCAGCTGACTTGAACCAAAACTCTTATTCGATCTTAAGGGCAGTTTTGAAAAGATGTTAATGCCGAAGTGTTTTTTTAACTGATCTGTGTTTTTTGAGTGTAAGTCTTAATAAATAATTGGAAAGAATTGGTCACGTCAGCAATTATGGTGCGAAATAGTGTTTAATTATTCAGAGTCAATTAATAAATTATTGTACTTTAGGCAAATTGCATGCAATTAAAATATTAAATGTCCGTCTATTTTCTGTTAATTGATATTAAATATTTAATTTAATTAATCAATTTGATTCTCTAAAAATTTTTTAAATCAGAAAGCACTCACAAATTAATCACTCATTTTAAAAAAATATCTATTAATTTCATTCAATCCTTCCCCTGTCACATTTTAATTCCTTTTCGACCAAATGATCAGAAACCTTTTGCATCATTTTTAGTTTCTAAAAATAATTTTTAAACTATTTTTTTATTGCATAATTAAAAGAATGGCATAAATGTGTGGCTTGGCTGTACGACACGCCACGTCCGGTCGGGAACTTTGTTCCCAGCCGTCGATTTCGAACTCGAGATTCGTGCTGCCGAGGTATGTCCCCTGCGAGCGCGCTTACGCGTTACGGACCGTGGAGAAAATTGTTTCAGGGTGTCGGAGTTCACCTTCTTTTAAATTGGTCCTCTGGTGGGACCCACCTTATCAAAACGAATGACCCGATAGGTGGATTTGTGGGTCTGGGTGTATAGTGGCGCCGGGCCCGAAGGTGCCAGGCTTCAGGTTCGGTTCTTCAATGGCTGGGCGTCTTCTCGATGCTCCTCCGTGAACCGAGCGCCACAGCGGATCCCAAAACCGCTCTCGTTCATCCGCCAAAACCGCCGCCTCGCATGCGACCGGCCTCCATGGCTCCTCCGGCTTCCTTCTCCTCGTCCTCCTCCTCCTCCGTCGCCGTCCGCCGCGACCACCCCCACCGTTCCTTCTCCCTCTGGGCCTCGCTCTCGGTCGGCGACCGCGGACGTCCCAGTCGACGCCGCCGCGACTGCCAGTCGGAGCCCTCCTCCCCGTCCCGCCTCTTCCCTCGAAATGGACGCCTCCACGGCGACGTTAGCCTCAATGACATCGTCGGAAACGGCGTCTCCGGCGTCCTCCATAAGTGGGTTAACTACGGCCGCGGCTGGCGCCCGCGGTGGTTCGTCCTACAGGATGACGTCCTGTCCTACTACAAGATTCACGGACCCGACCGCGTCGAGCTTGCTTCCGATGCGAAGGTGGCCTACAAGGTCATTGGCGAGGAATCCATTCGTCGGATCTTACACCCAAAGAATGGCCACCCTCATCTCCCCTGCAAGCCCGTCGGTGAAGTCCATCTCAAGGCAAGAATCACTCGCCCTTTATCCTCCCGTTCCCAGCCAAGCTGTATCATTGCGCCATTTCATCCTTCTCTCGTTGTTGCATTAGGTTTCCTCGATTAAGGAGAGTGGATCCGACAAGAAGAGATTCTCGATCTTCACGGGGACAAAAAGGCTACACTTGAGGGCGGCCACGAGAGAGGAACGTGAGGCATGGATGGAAGTGCTGCGAGCAGTGAAGAGCATGTTCCCCAGGGAATTGAATAGGGAGCTTATGGCACCGACTGATATGGTGGTCGTCTCCACAGAGAAGCTGAGGCAGAGACTTCAGCAGGAGGCATTGAGCGAATCCGCAATACAAGACAGCGAGCAGATTATGCGGTGTGAGTTTGCTTCCTTGCAGAATCAGCTTCTTTTGTTTAAGCAGAAGCAAACTCTTCTCCTTGATACCATTCGCCAATTAGAGGTAAAAGATAATCCTTGTTTTTTTTTTCTAAAAAAAATCAATTTCTATAATCGGGAGATTATAAGTTATAGATGGAATTCTAGCCTCCTGATTGATGAACTCTTAGACAAAGTTCTTATCCATTGCCTGTTTCTCTTGGAGTTGAAATGCAATTTGAACAAACATAAAGTGGGCAAAACATTTGAATATAACCCAATCCCGGTGCACTTATAGCACTGAACACTTTCGTAACTTATATTTAAAGTTTGATTACAACTGGCAATTTACTAGGTGCAATGCTCCAAATCCAAGCATTATTTACCTTATGGTAATATCAGTCCCAGAAATAGTTGAACTCCTAATCATCCATCATCTACCTATTTTATTGGTCTAGTAGTTTGATAACAATTCGTCTTTTTGATGTGATGGCTAAAGGAGCTCAGTACAATCAATCAGAGGCGTTATAAATAGAAACTATAAACTGGCAAGAAATAAATTTTTTAGAAATGATTTAATCAGACAGACATGTAGTGCTGTAAATTCAAAATACCTGAATTGTTCAACTAGGAAACATATGCTCAATGCCAAGGATTAAAATCTCAAGTTGTGCTAGAGTTTAGATCTTTAACTTGAATACAATATGGTATCCATACTGTGTCGATGTTCTGACCTAGGGTGCTAGTGGCAAAGTGGAAGGAGAAATGAAACAAAAAAGAGATGACAACAACATGCCTAAGTTCACTATTTGTGTTCCATCTGAAATAGTACAATTTTGATATTAAGTTGTCTAGACAAGCTATGAAATTTCAATTAATCTTACCACGTGGTATAACATGTCAAGGGGTGCTAAATGTCAATATGGCACGATACCCATTTATATGATTGACAGAATGACACAAGATAGGTTTCAAATCATGCTTTGTTGTAGTAAAAAGGATGATTTCGCTCACCCCAGGCACCCCTCATAGCTTGTCCACAAGTTATGTGAAGGGAGGTAAAATCATGGGGTTAGCTAGGGATGGGAGGAGTTTTTCCTTGAGGGCATGCACCTATCGGGAATTGATCTCTGCCCTATTGTAGCAAATCTATCACCCTCTAGCAAACTGGGCACTCCTATCGGGACAGTTTCAAAATCATGCTCCGTTGTAGTGAAAGG
This sequence comes from Zingiber zerumbet, assembly GCA_037833815.1. Lineage (NCBI taxonomy): Eukaryota > Viridiplantae > Streptophyta > Magnoliopsida > Zingiberales > Zingiberaceae > Zingiber > Zingiber zerumbet. The sequence goes on along the minus strand of JBBMJZ010080139.1, from coordinate 16,698 downwards.
TGATTACGCTCACCCTAGGCACCCTTCACAACCCACCCTCAGGTTATGTGAATGGAAGTAAATCACGGGGTCAGCTTATAGCCAACCGCCAAGTGACTAGGGGTGGGAAAAGTTTTTCCCCGAGGGTATACGTCCATCGGGAATTGATCCCTGCCCCATTGTAGCAAATCTGCCACCAAAATCGTGCTCCTTGAACTATTAATAAGGTTGTTCAGTTGAGGTTTTTATCATTAATTATTTTGGTGAACTTTCAAATCGATTATTACATAGTTTCACATCTTTCTCTCTTCCTCACTATTATCTCGCCATGTTTGCTCCATCTCCAAGTAGTTATGGTCAGCTACACAAACTCTATCTCCCGATTGTTAGCTTAAGGTTCATCAAATAATTATCTATAATCAAGCCATGCTTGTCCCTGCTAGAGTTGCCTACATGAATCTTATTCCTCTAGTGAGCTTCATGCAAGGTGATATCAAGTAAATAAATTATATTTTATCATGTCAACTAATGCTTTCTTTATCTCCCTCTTTCTTTATCTCCCTCTCCTTACAGCTTCCACTTTAATAAATACAAGTCTTCAACTATAACTTCTATTGGTTGTCTTTGAGCATGTTTGTACATCTAAATCTATTTCGTGTAATCTTATCATTTAGAGTACTATTTTAATTATTATTAATTTTGTGTTAGTATTTCTAGTAATTCTACATATTCATTTTAGCATTTCTGCACCCATGGAAGGGTTCTTGATTGATTGGCACTCCGTGTGTGTGTCAAGGTCAGCAACTGTGGATTGTGAGGGAGAGGAGAGAAGAGGGGTGGAGGCTTCAAGAGAGGGGAATGAGTTATGTGGAGAGAGAGGAGAGGAAAGAGGAGACATATATCCGCACAGACATTTCAACTTTGCTATTGACCAAAACAAATCATGGCACTGAATCAGTTCATCCTAATATAAATTTGGTTTATTGATTGTCTAAAGTTCGAATAAATTATGATGAGAAAATTAAATCGGATAAAAATTTGATACCAACATTCCTTTTGACACTAAAATCCACGACATTAGTTTTCTATGGTTCTATCCTAATCTTTTTCTAAATCAATAAAAATAATATGCAATTTTTTTCCATTAATTCTCTTATTTAATAAATAACATCTAGTTGATTTTCATACAAGAAACCAAATTTATTTTCAAACAAATGTTTCATCTATTTTACATCCTCAAATATATGATGGTGATCCATAACAAAATATATGGGTTCATATATTTCCCCTTCATCACAATCAAAGTCTTGTTGATTTTATTTCATCTAGAGTTGTAATCCTATCAGTGCCATTTCATTTGCAAACTGATTTATTAGATACTAACATGGAATAACCAAAGACATTTCTATGAAACTCAAGTCAAAGATTGTAAGATAAATATCACCGCAAACTTGCATCAAATTTCAACTTAAAAAAAATCAGTCAGAGAATATAGAGTTTATGCTAATATAATCAAATTTCTGATGAGTTAGGTATAACTTAATGGGTTGGGCTTAATTCATGTTGGATTTTCTCACTCTGTTTTTTTTTTCAAAATCATAAAATATGAATCATTTTGAATTGCTTTCGATTGTCATGATTCTTCAACAATTCTAATTTATATATGCTAGACATTTTGATTACATCATATTATACCATAAGAATTATGAATAGCATGATCCTAATTTCTAAACACTATGCACTATATTTGTCTTTTTTTATAAAAATCTTGCTATTAAATATTACCTGTGACGAACAAGAAAAGTTTGTTTCATATGTTCTGTTCTCGCCCATATACTTCTTATTTGTTCCACATGTTTAATCAAATACTTGCGTTTTTTTACTCACTATGCAGACAGAAAAGGCTGATTTGGAGAATACACTTATTGATGATAGACACAAAGAATCTATAGAGTTTTCATCATCCTCTATTCCAGCGCACGAGCAATTTAATGGTATGCTGCATTAAAAGAAGATTTATTAAGAAAATCAAATAATTTTCTTTTCCTTGATGATCTACACAGTTGACATAAAAATTCACGGTTGGTGCTTATAATTGTGAAGTTTGTTTCAGTAAGTGCTTATACTTCTGAAGTTTCTTAAGTAAAAGGTATATGAAAAATGCCATTCTGAAATTGATATAAGATTAGCCTTTGGAGTTGATTAATATCCTTGTACTTAATATGTGGCATAAGGTTATCATCTTGATATATGCTTATTTCCCAAGCAAGATTGGATAGAAGAAACAATTCTGCTCGTGTTAAGCTTCTTTTGAGCTGTTTAATTGGCTGGTTGATGTATTTGTTAGGATTTAGGTCATGTTGCTTATTTATGAAGGTAGAAACTTAGAACATTTTTTTTTTGTGTGTGTACAAATCATATGCAATTCAAAATCACATAGTTATGTATTAGGGCAATAATTAGTTGTCAGTTTACAGATTTGTTAACATTAGACTATTCCTTTCTTTTGTATCAGCCATTAAATTAGAAAATATTAATGCAGCTTTGATTTGTAACAAATTAAAATTTTTACCATAAAATGTAATTGTTAATGCTTGAACAAATTTTAAAGTGGTTAAGCAATGTAACTCTCAGTATTTACTTTTTAATCTGTTTTGTTCCAGGTAATTATTCACCAGAGGAAACTGCTAGTGAATCTGATGACAATGAAAGGCATGATGCTGTTAATGGAAAGACTGATCAAGAAGATATTACATTTTTTGATTCAAAAGATTTTCTCTCATCAACTTCTCTCAGCTGTGGTTCTGATTTTCCAAGATCTCAGATAGAGTCTGATGATGAAAACAGATATAGTGTTAGTTCTATTGAAAGTACTACTGACTCCTCTATGATGTCTATGGGAACCAAGTACATCTATGTTAGGAGGCGCAAAAAGTTACCTGATCCAGTGGAGAAGGAAAAGAGCGTGAGCCTCTGGTCAATAATCAAGGACAACATTGGAAAGGATCTCACAAAAGTTTGTCTACCAGTTTATTTTAATGAGCCACTGTCATCTCTTCAAAAGTGCTGTGAAGATTTTGAGTACTCCTATCTTGTTGACAGAGCATATGAATTTGGTAAAAAGGTAGGCTAGTGTAATCTTGAGTCATTTAGATATGTCTCTTGAGATCCTGTGGTTTATTAGTTATCATAGTTAATAAGTTAATTACTGTATGAAAATTTTACTGAAAAATTCAATCTGTGAATTCTGACATTTTCAATCTGTGAATATTGTCAGAATATTTTATTTTTACACCAGGCCACACAAAATAAATTCTCTTTGCTAATGCAGTTGAGTGGGACCTAGATTATTTCATTATTCTTCAAGGTAAAAACCACTCAAGAGGGTTTGGTTTCCATTCTAATTCCTTTTAGGGATTATATGTTGCACGCACACTCAGAGTTGCTTCTGCAGTCAAATTTTTGAGTGATTCTTTAGTGCTAATGAATATTTTCTACATTGTTTATATCCAGTATATTTTTCCCAGTCTAGTGTATTTACATGGTCAACATTCTGTTGTCCTGTTATATCAATTGCTGATGGAATTTCTTACCATTATTATCCACAATCTGTTAAATATAATTTGTTATGGATTTCATTTATGACATACATTTATTGATAGGTGTCAGGTTTGTGAAATGCAGTTTCACTTTTTAGGTTTATGAACTATTTATAGGAGAATACTGAACGCGTTTGAGGTTATTAAAGGGTTAAAGCAGCGTGGCTCCATTATAAATAATTTTCATAGAATGTTGATTACACTCAACAAAGCATTTTTTATCTGTGGAGATAAGCATGCATTTATTACTTTTTGATCAAATCCTTAATGAAAGACCAAAATGCCATCTGGGAGGCAGCATTGCCTCCCTTCTTAGTTTTCATTTCCGTGAGTGCTTTCTAAATATGCTTAATATCGTAATACTAGGGGGATGGCCTTATGAGGATCCTAAATGTTGCCGCATTTGCTGTCTCTGGATATGCATCAACAGATGGCAGAAGTTGCAAACCTTTTAATCCACTCTTAGGTGAGACATATGAGGCTGAATTCCCTGAAAAAGGCCTACGTTTTTTCTCAGAAAAGGTGATCCATTTTTCCTTTCCAACTTACATCAATTTATTTTTTTGTACATAACTTACCTTTTGGCTTTTGATATATTTAATGGGGCCTATTTTTTCAACCTCTGCAATTAGGAAGGATATATTTTAGATTCTTTACAGATTATTTGTGATCTTCTTGCTTATTTGATTACGAACCAATTTCTTGCACGTCTAGTGTTTGGAATTAGTCTGAGCGTACTAAACTTTACAGTGGATCTCATGATATTGGTTTCATCATTGCTTCTATTATGTACTCCATGGATATTCTGCTGCACAAATGGATGTATTAAGTATTCTATTTGATTTAAGGATTTTCCCAACTGCAGTCAACTACTATTGTATTCATTACAATTACGTTTTTAATAGGGATTGCTCTTGCACAAGCGCAGTCTATAATAGAAGAGCAACTTTGTTTCAAGGATGTCGGCCCCAATAATATTGGTTACCCAGTGGATTGCCTAGCTTGGTGATGAAATCTAACAATTCATTTTCTTATAAATATAACATGGTTATATGTATATATAAATATAATGGATGTTTCAACTAGAGGTAATGTTTATTCATGCTTGACCTATGCTAGTGAGACTCAGATACATGTATCCAACACAAGTATGGATCTAAGTGCCAAAAGTCTCACCTTCTAGGCCCAATTTCCTACAAAGGTTTACAAGCGGTCAGCGAGTGTGCCAATGTCTAACACAAGTTGGGGTAGATGGAGCCTGAGTATCAGAGGGGAAAACCTCATGAAAAATCATTTTCTTTGTACATATGGGCTATTTGTATCACAGAAAGGCCTTTGTTAAACATTTAATCTCTATTGACACTTTGTAGTGTTTTTTCCGCTATGATCATTTATGCACCTAACACTTCTATAACTGCACAATCATATAAATCGTTCTTAATAAATCCTGTAAATTTGTACCTATCCAATGCTGCTAATAGATTATGCAAGCGACCATGCATTATGTATCTTTTTTGTATTTTTCTCACTAGTACTATAAAAGAACATAAAGCCAGTAGAGATTTCTCAAGAAGCAAGAATCATTTACTATATATGTGAAGTTTACCATTGCGCCAAGGCTCCCCTTCATTTACTATATATGTGAAGATTTTGTTTAAATCAATTTGTAATGGAATGCAATCTGTGAAGATATAAAGGGTTGTTGAAGGCCAGTTTCCACGACTTTTTGAAAGAAAATTCCCACTACTTCGAATTCAGCTGGTCCAAATTTCCTTTTAGGAATGCACACTTCTATTAATGTTTGCCTAGTTTGGCTTCCAATGAGTTATCTTTTAATTTCCGATTAGTTTTATCCTGCATATGTCTGGTTACCAACTGATACCACTAGCTGTTCTTCTTGATTATTTCTGAACTTGGTTTCAATCTATCTGGCATTTTTCAATAATCCCTTTCATTTCTAAATTTCTCTGTTCTACTTTACAATCTAATCTCCTCATTTTCCTCGAATCTAAACAATGGTTTATGGTTTATTTTATGCAAAGTATTGAATTAGTCCTCACCCGTTTGTTGCATATTCAGGTCAGTCATCACCCTGCAATTCTTGCATGTCACTGTGAAGGTAATGGATGGAGGTTCTGGGGAGATTCCAATTTGAAAAGCAAGTTCTGGGGACGTTCCATTCAGCTTGATCCTGTTGGTATTCTTAATCTCGGGTTTGATGATGGTGAAATTTTTCAATGGAACAAGGTACATGTTAAACATGAGATACTACTATCCGTGCCAGTTGCTGCATTCTTTGTTTCACAAAATCATTATGTATTTTAGGTGACAACTTCAATCTACAATCTAATATTGGGAAAACTGTATTGTGATCACTACGGGACCATGCGAATCCAAGGAAATGGTGAATATTCATGTAAGCTAAAGTTCAAGGAGCAATCAATAATTGATCGCAACCCCCATCAGGTGCTTTGCTCTTCTTTGTAGTGATAATAAAATTCTTCATTTTCATTGACACAATGAGCTGTCTGATGGCTTGGTTCTACTTGCTCTAGTCTTTTACTATTTTTAGGACTTAATTTTACAAATTCCAATCTCCATACGTTCCGAAAATGAGGAATCAACTTTAACATTTTCTAGGTGCAAGGTATAGTCCAGGATCGAAGTGGAAAAACCGTAGCAACTCTAATTGGAAAATGGGATGAGAGCATGCATTACATAATGGGAAATGGCTCTGTGAAAGGCAAAGGATCTGAAGCTATTCCTGAAGCCCGATTATTGTGGAAACAAAATAAACCACCCAAGCATGCTGCCCGATATAACCTAACACGCTTTGCGATCACACTGAATGAACTTATGCCTGGTTTAAAGGTACGAACTGCTGTTGTTTCAGATCTGGCTCTCTATTAACTTTACTAATGGCATCAACGTTCTTTTGATCCTCATTTTAAACAGGAAAAGTTGCCGCTGACAGATTCAAGGCTCAGACCTGATCAGAGGTGCCTGGAGAATGGAGAGTATGAAATGGCAAATGCAGAGAAGTTGAGATTGGAAGAAAGACAGAGACAGGTACAATTAACTTCAGTATACTTTTCCTATTTATTTATTTTTCCTTTGAATAAAATGAAGTTAATTACTCGTCTGATAAACTCTCAATTGGCAAACAACTAGTTATATCATTCAAACTGTATGATATTGATCTTAATGTTCACAACAAGCAGCAATAGAGCATTTAAGATGCTTTTGCGCATTGCTCCTCTTGTGGTGCTATGCTTTTGCTTTGGTTTCGCTACTTTCCATATGTAACTTACAACATTGTATCAACCGCTATGGAATGCAGGCAAGAAAGATGCAAGAAACGGGTTGGAAACCACGGTGGTTCGCCAAGGATAAAGCAAGCGATGCATATCATTACATCGGCGGATACTGGGAGAGCAGGGAACAAGGAAATTGGCAAGGTTGTCTTGATATCTTCGGCAAAAACTCCAGCGACCAATTGGTGGTTGAGTAATTAGTTTGAAACTGTGACATCCTTCTCTATTCCTTTCTTTCCCACAGTTTTTCTTTCTTTCTTGTGTTCAGTGATTACCTTACCAAGTCAGATGCTCGCTATTTCGAGCACTTAAATGCCTTGTAAATTATAGATTGGAAGATGTCTCCTATTCTGTTTTTGGAGCAATGTAAGGAACATTGCCTCATCGCATTACATTTTCAAATCCAAGATAAATCACTTTCAGATGAAGTTGATTTGATCAACCCAAATGATCGTACAAAGTTGCCCCAATCAACTCAGTTGACTTGCCTCAACAACGCCATGTTGGCTGATCAGATTAACTCAATTCATTTGCTCGGCAAGTTGATCCGATTACCTACCCATTCTTTTAAACGATCAACAAAAGAATATTGTGTCAATTTAAACCAAAAGTTTGGTCTTTTGTTTTCTGAATAAACTAACAAATACATCAATTTTCCTCAACGACATGAGATTCAAGCCATGAATCTGAGAAATTGCAGCCTGTAATGTACTGTAAACCTATCTGATTACAAGTTATTTGCAGCATTTAGCATATCCAGTAGCGAGTATATATGCTGAAAACGATTTAATCATCCGACAAGACTCGCAAAGAAACTGCGGCAATTGGGATAGGGGAGAATTAGTGATTTGTTTTGCAACTCTGGTGTACAACTCCGATGAATGTTAACACGACTTAATGGCCGGAGTAAATAGTACCGTTAACTGAATCCAGCATGGCAGACTTACTCCAGATAGAATCAGAAATTGTTTTTGCGTGATTCTCAACTTCGTTTGACAGGCCTTTGCACGTAGGACTTGTTTGGATCCTCTGTCTTCAGTTTGGGAGGTCGTATCTCGCCTTTTTTGCCCTGAAGAAACGGAGAGTGAAGTTTGGGTTCAGAGTGTGTATGCAAACTCCTGTCAGGATATACATGTAATAGGGAAAATATGGTGAAATCCTATACGCTGCTCACCTTCTTTCCAGTCTTCATAAAATCTCTCCAGCTGGAAACCTGTGTCATGACAAGGAGTTCATAAGGCTATTTATCCATCTTGATTAAAGTTGTATAAGATCGTAGAATGCTTATAATGCGTAATCGAAAAAAGAATGAGCAATAAGAAGCTATCACATGGCAAAAAAGATAGTCCAAATATAGATGAATGTTGAAGACAGAAGGCATACTCGCCCATCTCTTGTTTCCTCCCATTGTTCCTCGTGTTCACGTTTTCTTTTCCACATCTCCTTTGTTTCTTCTTCATCTTTCTTCAATCTTCCTTCCTCTTCGGATATCTACTCAGTTATGATTACATCTTCCATGTAATTAATATTCATAGTAACAACATAGAATCAAATGCAAAAATATAGTGAACAAAAATTGGGTAATATACCCGCACTGCCATTTTCCTCCTCCGCCATTCTTGTTCAGTTAAAATTTCACGCACTTTAATTTTCAACTCTTGCTTGAACTCTTCTGATTGTTCATACTGCTGCTCAGATTTCCCCTGTTCACACAAATTAACATTTATTTGAACAATGATTTACCTAATATTGACTATCTGGTAAGTTTTCAAATATCATACTCTAATTGTGAGCACAAACATACAAAATTTAAAAAAAAAAAATGGCAACAAAAAGATAGAATGAGTAGTCATTGTTCCTATAAGAATCAGTTGAGTCCCAACTATTAAGGGTCAGCTACGTAGGTCTTACATCCCACAGACTTTCAATGCGAAATCATATTTATATATCATCTTAATTTATCCTAATTTTAGTTTCATTAGTATTGAATCATTAGTTGCTATCCTTCAAAATTCAAGTTTTGAGTTTGCTTTAACTGAACTCTCATCATTAGCAAATCGTCATGTGCAAGTAACATACGTGCATAAGAAAATCTACAGAAGAGCACATTGATACCTCATCTACCATTGCTTTTATTTTAGAAGCATTGCCTTTCTTGAGTTCTTTCTTCCTTTTTAGCTTAAGCTCCTCTGCAATATGAGGTATCATCAGTTGATTGTCTCATTTGATGACAAAAGCTTCCAAACTGAATATTAAAGGATTAAAAAAAATCAAGCAGAAAAGATCATCTTCACATTTTTTTTCTTTCGATAAATTTATAGAGCCCAATAAAGTGAGAAAATTCTTAAGCAGAGATTTAGTAATTTCATTGATGAAATATAAACTTGGGGGAAAAACTTCTACCAGAATTTTTCAGAAGCTGACACTTCAATAAGCTGATAATTGTGATACTTGAGAAAAAAACAGTAAAGAACTATGAGGTAGTATAAAATCTAAGATGCTCACGTTTAGCACTGCTGATTTGGCTAAGAAGGTATTCTCTTTCCGGTGGATCAAGGAGTAACTGCTGAGCTTTTGCCAATGCTGTACAACAATATCATTGATCAGTAACCTCCAGACTAAGAAGATATCAAGGTGAATCCAAAACAAGACAAGTTTTCATGATTTAAAATTTGTATGGACAAAATGTCTCATGTAATATTATATCATTTTTTGTGCTAGTAACCTGCCTAAAAGAAGATGGGCTAGCATAGAAGGTACTTTAAGGACGGTATTGCTGTGCCATTAGTTAGCCCCACAGATATATGCAACAATCTGAAAAGATTAATACACAGACAAACATGTCAATGTAGCAATACCAGCAAAAGCCTCCTTAGCTCGTGGATGCTTGCACTTGTCAGGGTGAACCAGCAAGGACAGCTGCAAACTCAACAAACATTGGATTACAAAAAAGGATAAATGATCCAATCTCAAACCAGTTCACAGCCAATAAACCAGCTTTACCCTTCTATACTGCTTCTTCACCTCATCAACCGAGGAATCAAAGGACAACTTAAGATGCTCAAAAGGATTCAGCTTAAAGCATGAGAGTATCCTGAATTGAATTACAATGTCAGGGACTGAAAGATTAATGCCCACACAAAATTATCAAAATGCTCAAAAAACCAAATTTATCCTTATGAGACAGCAAAATCGAATCAAAAGAGTCTGCTGCTTTCTATCCCCTAATTAAAGCCATCAAAGATAAAAACGCAAAGGTCGAAGCACGTATTTCCTCTCACGAACAACACTAATTACTTCGCAATCAATCGAACAAATTAACCAGCAGCCAGGAGCTAAATCATTTTAAGGCCTGGAAAAAGGTAAAACCTAGATGTTAGTCCTGCGTGGTAATTGCGAAAGGGATCGGCGAGTTACCTGGTGACCTCGTTATCCCTCTCCACTTCGCTGACCTCAGACATGAAACTCTTGAGCAGAAGATCCTCCTCCGTCTCGGCAGCCATCGCAACAGCTCCGGCACCGCACCGACCTTCCTCGCTCTCGCTCTCCCACCGCGAGGTATCTCTTTGCTTCTATTTGGGCCTTTTATTTTTAAGGTAATCACACGGAGTCTTGGGCCTCATTTGGGCCTCGAAACAAAATGATACCACTATCCCAAACGGTCGAGTGTCAGACCGATAAATAAAATTTTGTCTAATTTAGAAAATAAAATTTTTAAATAAAAAATAGGAGAATATTTAAACTTTTTCCAGAATTTTTTATTTATTAAATGTGAATGGTGTAAGAAACGTTAAAGATAAATATTTATTTTATTTTTCTTTTCAACATCTTAATTTTATTCTAAAAATAAATTTTAAAAGCCTTATACGTCAATTGGACCAACAAGTAAAATTATTGGGCCAATTGGGCTAAGCAACCTAGCCCGCCCATGAGTCAACTAGTCAAATAAACCGAGCAAGTCAATCAATCGAACTAGCACAAGCAAGATCAACCGAGTTAAATGAAAGTCAAGTCGATTGATTAAGAACAGGCCGATAAATGAATGAGCCTAGGAAGTGAGCTGAATCAATCAGTTCAATTGAGCTAATTAAGATACATAAGCATATCGAGCTAGATGGATGGGGCAAGTCAAGTTGTTCAAATCAATCAATCTAGTTAAATCAAATCAAGCTAGTTGATTCAATCGAACTAAACGAGCCAATCAGGTCAATAAATCCGGTCTGACATAATTTGATCTAGTCGTTCTGATCAAATTTGAATCGGTTAGTCCAAACAATCATTCATCACTTAATTTTGACTACACAAACATAAAAAACAACACATAAGGCTACAATCAACTAAACTCAGCTAAGAACACAAAGTTGCTCATAAATGAGGTAAGAGTGCACTTACAATGGTCGCAAGAAGCTATCAGATAAAATCTGTGTAACAAGAATTGCAATGACAATAAAATTGTTGCTGCCAAACCACTCAAACAACCTCAAAAAATCTCGAAAAGAAAATAGCATTTTGTACTACCTAACATGAAAAAAAAAATGGATGAGCAATACAACCAACGTAGTCTCTTGTCGTTTGTGCTATGTTACGCTTACCATGTGAGCATCTGTGTTGATGAAGTCTTCCACTTGGTCGTTAAGGATCTACCAGAGAATCTAGAATTTTGTGAAAATTTTGATCAGGGATCGCAGCAAACATAGAACCTTCCCTAATTTGCCAACAAAAATTTATCACCTCCTTGGAGCTCTATCTTCTAAAAAGCTAACTAGAATCTTATGAAACTGGGATTTGAACCAGCCTAAAAAACAATGATGAAACACTACAGTCTACAGATCACCTTCATACATGATAACCAGTGCAGAGAACCCTAATGAGGACTGATTTTGTTGCTGCTGACAGCTGTGAGGAATCTTGTTATAAACTTACCAGACTACCTACATGAGCTAGTACTTGACTCCCATTCATCCAAGAGAGTTCTTATCAACTTGCCTAACTTCTCTGATCTGTGTGTAGGTTGAACGATGTTGGCGTTATCCCAACGAGAACATGGATCTGTCCATCTGTTTTGGCTGGAGCACCAAGCCCCAGGAACAGCCTTGTTGTACCTACGTTTCAATATCATTCTATCAATTTTATCAAGCACTGCATCATCCTGACGGAACTGTCTGGCAAAAGGTATTCCACTCTTAATCATTTTGTCATAATCCGTCAAGTTGAGAAAATGGGGTTCCGTTGTTGGAGGACTATCCCAAACAGTATACCTTAGATCACTATTTACTGTCATATTCTGGAAATCTTGTGAATTGCATATAAGTGAATGAAAATAACCTTCTTGGGACGATAATACATTTGTGAAGTACAAGAGTAGTGTCCGGGCTAGGTTATCCCAACCCAGCACACAGTACTCTACAAAGGACCTGCTGAGGATGACCCATGGTGAACCTGTTGAACAACAAATTGAGAGATAGTTCTGTTAGATGCATCTTACAAGTTGGAAGCATACACGCACAAGTTTAGGAAAGGAGAAGAATGCCTGTGAAGAACTTGAAAGATTGAGGGGTGACCCGATTTTTTGTAGCTTTGAAAAATGATTTCCTGTTAGCTAGATAGATCCCTGCATCAACTATAATGGGTTTTACTCTCTTATCTCTGCATGGACATGGTTTGGAGGGTCAACGAAACAGCGTTGGTACAATTTCCATAGAAAGGTAAAAGCGAAAAGGCATTCATGCTTACTCCTTCCATCCAATATCATTAGTGTGATTCACAAAACTAAGGTTCCTCGGCACATGGGAGAAAGCATAAATTAAATCTGCATTAATGGCAACAAATAATTAACACTTTCTAGTTTCTTAGTAGCACATCAAGTAATTAATTTGCTGATCCAGAGAAAAAGATAATTAAGATATCATTCAACTCAAACAAGTGTTATGCAAAACAGTTTACTCAGAGAAGCAGGACCAATGATATGCATGGTTAAGTGAGTGCAATTAAACACAAAAAAGTTAGTGAACTGTTGAAAACTCAAAAGGAGTAACTGTCTTGGAGCTGGAGCTGATAGTAACATAATGTATGATTAATAAACCTAATGCAGTGTATGTATAAATATAGATCAGGAGGAAAATGGGATTCTACATGACTGCTAGCATCTCCAGCACTGTCCAATCAGCAGTCATATACTTTTAGGAAGATAAACCAAGTCTAAGAGCACTTGTCTACCAGGAAGTTGCATAGTTTTTAAAGTGAAATAAGATGGATCCTGAATGAGCCACGAAAAGGCAAAACCTCTACGAGAGAGATTCTGTTGCCCAGAAAGGTCTGTATTAGGTAGTTCATAAAGACTACTTCCATGCTTCTTTTTACTTATGTTTTGATATTTAATACAAACTCTTCAATTTGGATAATTCCTCCAACAGAAGGATGCATTATCAATTTGAAGGGGAGCCTTGGCACAACGGTAAAGTTGTTGCTTTGTGACCAAAAGGTCACGGGTTGGAATCCTGGAAACAGCCTCTTGCAAAAAGCAAGGTAAGGCTGCGTACAATGGATCCTTCCCCGGGACCCCGTATAGCGGAAGCTTCGTGCACCAAGCTGCCCTTTTTTTTCTATGGAGATGTCAAAACTTCTCTTCAATAAAGCTTCATAAAGCATATGATTCCACATATCCATACTGTTTCCTACAAGCATAATAGTTTTGGATAATGATTATCACATGCAAGTTCACTTTCAGATGCTTATGAGAAAGTAGAGACCTCAGACAGTATCTGGATGCTTAAAGGCTATGATAACAAGGTTTTAGAAGTCTTGCATTTAAATCCACACCCTGTGCTATATAGGCCAGCCTTGAATTCAGCTTCAGTTTATCTATCATACCAACTCACTTTCAAACATTAAGACTATGGATTAAATGATGTCAGCAAATGCCAAACAAACAAAAAAAGAGCATGCAACAATGTAGTCCTATGATTTGTGAAATTACATAAAGAGAAAGGAGTACTGCTGGAAGCAGTTTGTATTTATATAATGAGAAGACTTCAGATGTATTAACATAGAGGTTTAACTTTTTTCAGTCTTCTAACACTAAGAATACTCTCATAAAGAATTACTAAAACTCACATAAAAGTGTTCTGGTCAAGTCAAAGAAGCCAACTTACCTAGGCTGCTTGGCATAAAAAGGACCATATTCATTATCTTAGGCCACTTTCGAAATTATATATAATAGAACAAATTCTGGTCAAGTCTAGAGATCTAAATTGCCTATGTGTCTAGAATAAAACATTGACTAGTTCGGTGGAAATGAAGAATCCAAAATAATTCACACTTCATAAAAATTCTAAAGCACATGCATTGCTTATGTATGTGTGAAATTCTTTTGCCAGTAATTCTTGTACAAATTTCATCTGTTGAAACTACCAAAATTCATCATCATATTCATAAAAATGTAAAGAACAAATATGATTACTTTGTCATTATATACTTGAGCATCCCAGTATATACCATCTGTTAAATATTATACAAGAAATATTGAGGGTGACAATTAAAAAGGACACAACACAGTTCTTGTTCTTGTGAGCAATATACACAAAATTTGAGAACGTAAGCTTGAATTATTCCCAAACAGTTTTTTACACTACTTAGATAATGTAGCCAATGAAAATAAACCACGTTCATAAAGTTTGCATTAACTAAATGGATTTTATCTGTCATTACATGCTAAGATTAAATCTCTAATAACACTTAGGTTATTTTCTTTTTAAATTATATTAAATGTAGTCTCCATTGGTCTCTCCTTAATAACATTCAGATTTAAGTATACATCATCAATGGGAAATCAAGTTTACTAATTTCCAAATTTATGTGAAGTAAACCCCAAGAAAACTAATGCAAGCAAGGCAGATTCAACTGAAATACCATATCAAGATTTAGTTCGAATGAGGTATGCCATTAGTATCATCAAATGAGTGAAGGTTCAATTTCCTACTGCTTATGCATCTATATTTAGGATGAGGCACTTCAGGGATTGTCAGTTGTGGAGCAAGTATGCCAAGATAAAAATTGAGAAAGTAACAAATATGATAGTTTCTGGAAAATGCTCGGAATGCCTATAACAAGCATTCATATCTAGTGAAAATATACACAGGGAACATGCATGTGTAAGCTGAATAAAGAGAGTAGTTTGAAATGGATTGTTGAATTAGAGATGAGATTTTGGAATCAAGATTGCAGTATGTCTCTTAGACTAAAAGAAAATTGTTAAGACTGATAAAAAAGGAGCATTCTTTTTTCGTCATTAAACAATTGAGTGTATAGATCTCAATAACTAACGCAGTCGAAGAACTTTCGAGGAGATGATCAAAATACCATCTTGCGAGAGAAGCGGATAATCTTCGGCGCTTAAAGTCACGAACCAATCCCAGCCGTCGTCCAGCCGGAGCAGCAAAGAGGCAGCCTGAAGCGTAGCAGCGAGGCCTGAAGATCCCATCGGCGTCATCGCACTGGCCTTCCCGATCACATCCACATTCCCGAATGCCCGGATGGCGGGGATCGAAAGCCAAGCCCTGGCCGCCAAGTCAGCCCGCTCCGACGCCGGCGCGTCGGCGGAAAGGTGGAGGAGGTATCGGTTCCTGGGGTGGTACACGGCAAGAAGCAGGCGCAAAACCCGACTCGAGTCGCCGCGGCCGCCAGTGATGTAGTACGCAAAGGAGGGCAGATGGGCGGAGCCGCGGCGAACATCGGTGGCGGCAAGGCGTCGATCGAGGAAGGCAGTGGAAGCCTTGAATCCCGAAATGCCAGAGAGGAGGAGGAGGACGGCTACGAACAAGACGGAGAGGATGGGAAACATCCATCTCTCCACGGCCGCGCTGCAGCCTCGGGCGGCGGTCGGGTACCGGAGGGGCATCGGTGGATCGGACTTAGGGATTCATCGCCGAGCAGAAAGAGGAGGAAAAGCCGAAAACGAAGGAATTGGAACGAAACGAAGAAGGAGATCGTCGGTGGAGAGCAGAGGGGAAAACGAAGACGGCTTGTGTCAAAAAAGATAAATCAGATATGAAATATAGAAGTAGAAAGAAAAAAATATTATAAAATGTAACGTAAATTAATTTGAATTTGGGACGTAAATTAAAATGTGAGAAGGTTCGAGTGCCGCCTGTAATGGAGATCTAGATCCGATCTAAGAAAATTAGATCAGATGGTTCATTCGTAATTATAATTTAATTGTAATTAGTTATGATTTTATATGGGTTCATCATCCCTAATAGATTATAATTTATATTGGGACGGATAGTCAGAGGTTGTCCGGAGGTCGTCTCCGACTCAATGCCCGGTAACCTGGACAACAACCTACTTCCGGTGGCCTTCGGCTCTCCGTTCCGATCTAAATTATAATTTTACGGGGACAATAAATTTATGAAAAAATTGTAATTAATTACCATCATATCATAATTACTATGTAGCCATAATTA
Source organism: Zingiber zerumbet (assembly GCA_037833815.1). Classification (NCBI taxonomy): domain Eukaryota; kingdom Viridiplantae; phylum Streptophyta; class Magnoliopsida; order Zingiberales; family Zingiberaceae; genus Zingiber; species Zingiber zerumbet. The sequence goes on along the minus strand of JBBMJZ010080139.1, from coordinate 345 downwards.
GGAGTGAACGATCTCTTAATCCACTTATTTTTGAACTAAGAGATCTTGTCTGAGACACTAGATAGGCATAATTAAATTCTCGATAGATAAAAATATTGTTTCGAATTATTTAGTCTTCTCATTCGACTAAAATTAAATAAGACATTTATCTCCTTTCAAAAGTGTATATGACCAGGGACATGAGGACTTTACCTTTTGGCTCCTAAAGCAGAATTGCTCCCACGGGTATAATCAAGTTACTAATTGGATCATGCTTTTCAGTAAAAATGTAGGGTTCGATTTTTACGGGTACAAATATTATTTATGGTTATCTCGTGCCTCATATACATAGGAACATCGATCGGC
>JBBMJZ010080037.1:0-23362 GCA_037833815.1 Zingiber zerumbet | reverse complement strand
TCGAGCTCAATGGCGTAAAAGGATTCATACAGCCGACCCCACCTAGTGGGAAAATGCTTGGTTGTTGTTGTTGTTGTAACACAATAATCAAGGATATGATACACTATTTAGCATAATTAAATATTAATACATAACAATTTGTGGCACAACAGTAAAGTTGTTGCTGTGTGACCTAGAGGTCATGAGTTCGAGTCTCAAAAAAAACCTCTTGTAAAGAGGGATAAGGCTGCGTACAATAGACCCTTCCCAGAGTCCCGCATTGACAGGAGCTTCTGGCTGTCCTTTTTACATAACAATTTGTCAGATGCACCAATGTTTATCCAAAGCAAGGATGTAAAGACAACCAGTTGGTAGAAACTCACTTTTTTCCACCCTTTTCCTTTTAATTGTCAATAACATAAATGATGCAATACCAAAATCAAACTCCAAACTTACATACAGAATAGGAACAGAATTGACACAGTATCAGGAATAACTATCAAACAGAGAAATAAGAAACACATATTGAGATTAGACAAGAGAAATTTTTATTCAATTGAAAGGCAAAATAAAAACTTATGAATTGGATGTGTTTTATAGACTCTAACTAAACCAAACTAGAAAATAATCAAATTGCAAAAAACTAAACCAAAATTAAACTCCTACAAAAACTATACCATTTTCTAAATCAAAACTTACCAAAACTAATTAACACACCTAAATAAAACAATAAATTTCCATCATAAGACTTAAAAAGACTTAAAAGCTTATTTTTCTAAAGAGATCTTACTGAAATAAACTCTTTGAAAAATGTAAAGCATTTTAACTGAAACACCGTGTTTCCATTAGCAAGTTTCAAGGAGTAAACTCTGAGCACATTTAATATTGAATCTCAAGCAAGACTCATAACATTGCCTTTTCATTTTTATAAGTCCCAAGCAACACAATTGTGCAACATTATTTGGTCAACAATCGAATCATACTTTCTTCACACAGACAAGCACATGTGGTGATCTAAAACATATTCATAATACAACTACAAACTATTTATAAAAGGAATTTAACATGATCTTGTTTTTTGTTAGTAAACATCTGATATGCAAATATAGCACAAATCTTTAACTTGGTTCTGTAAGAATTCCCAGCAAATTACTCAAGTATTTAGTAGTAGTTCTAAAAGAACACAATGACTAGATGAGAACTATTTTGAAGTATAAAGGCAAAATACTCAGCTATTGAATTTTTCTACAGATGGTACAATGAACAAAACATTGTAGTAGAAATGATGTCAATCAAAGACGTGGCAAGTATGTGAATTTCCAATGCCAATATCTACTAATAATTGCAGAAATATTATCTTCCAACTGAATCAGCATACACGATCCAGATTAAACACCATAAAGAGTCCAGAAGCATGGGCTTCATAAGCAATAAATCACCAAAAAATGATATTCACCTAAAGCAGTTCATCTTATCCCAGGTTTTCTGATTGCATGAAAAATAAAATCAGATTTTTAAAGTGGCATTAGTACAGGGGGAAAAACGACAGTCAATTTATAAAAATGTTGAAATGTGAAGTTTTCTATAGTTCAAAATACCAAGAAACAAAATAAAAAAAATCTTTGTTTTTCCATAAATACTGCAGTTAAAAGTATTCAAGCCCTTAAGAAATTGACCTCATCAATAAGTGCAACTACAAATTCGTCATGGTAGCGACCAAGCCCTCCAGTGAGAACAGCAATAAGATGTACTTGACTATATTTCCCCTTGTGAACCTTCAAGAAGCACTTTAATATGTATGGTTCACATTCAGACCAAGGTAGTTTGCGCAGCTGACGCAGAACATGCTCCACTGTCGACTTGTCAAGATCTGAGAAAATCAGTTTTCTGATATACTGCAAAGGGAAAAGAAACTTCCTTAGTGCAGTTCATAGGAATGAAAAGAGAAAGGTTCAACAAGTAAAAAAAAAGCAAACCTGATGTAATGGAGGACGGACTTTAGTAACTCGAGCAGAACGCTCAGGAGGTTTGCACAAGTAATAGGCATTTTCAACCAATGTACTATGACGGGGATCCAAATTCTTCACATTTTTCAGTCGCATCAGAATCTCCAACATGTTTGCCATGCGTATGGTAGTTTCAGGTGATCGATACAAAAACCGACCACAAGTTTCAAGAAGATTGCAAGCAACATCAATGTTATGATGAGTGAAATCATCAAGACAGGCCTGAATAATATTGCAGTAAATTAAATTACAGAATTTTCAAATGAGCCCCGCTTCCTAACAAATTGACGTTACATTACAATGACTGATGAAAGAATAGAAATCGCAGGTATGCCAAGTCAAATCATGTTATCTGTTACCTATTCAACATTCAACATGTATGACTCACAAAACATAATGCCTATGTAATAAAGGATTTGGTGAAATCAAACAAGAAAAAAAAAAATCCAAATCTATCACTATTCTTGCATATTTTAGGAAAAAGTACAAAAATAACAAGAACAATATATAGGATTTGTTTTCTTAGCAATAGAAGTTCATGCAGGGTTATTAAACTAAGTAATTCAATCACATACTAAAAAGTAAAAACATTTTTTGTCCTTGATTCCTACATAAAAGTAGGACATTTAAGAACTTAATACAGATGCCAACCATAGAGCCGCGTTGAGATTTCAGTGTGAACGATACGGCTTCAATACCGTATCATGTCATGCCGACTTAGTTTCGGTATTTTTTAAATATAAAATATATTAATTAAAAATAAAATTTTAATGCAAATATTTAAATATAAAAATAAAATATTATATATATATAACCATAGAGTCATATATATATTAGGATAATTTTCTTAAGCTTTAATTAAGTCTATTTAAATTATCTCAATCATAGCTTAGAGTTGATTAAAACTATTTAAACTTAGGCTTCCCCGCTTTACCTTCCTCCCAATGGTAGTGGACGGCCTAGGGCTATTAATGTGGTGGTTCCACATTTTAAAGTTGATTAAAACTATTAACATAAGTTATTTAATTAAATTAAAACCTTCCCCCGCCCCCACTGTTCAAGCCCACGCGATGCGTTTGGACACATCGTCGGGCCAGCGCAATGCCTCCGGACGTGTTGTTAGGCCCGCACAACGCATTTGGACATATCGTCAAGCTAATGTCTTCGGATGTGTCGTTGAGCCTGTGCGACGCCTCCGGAGGCATCGCCAGGTAGTGCAACACCTCCGGACGAGTTGTCGAGCCCACATGATGCCCTTGGACGTGTCGCCGGGCTAGCACGACGCACCCACAAAGCCTCAGAGCGAACCAGCACCGAAGGCATGCTAGTGCTGGTTCGTGAGCGGAACGAAAAGTTTCGTTCGTATCGGGCGAAAAGGAACGAGATTTTAATCCATGATGCCAACCACCAACGATCTCTTGAAGTTTCATGTAAAGCTACTATCTTTTAACTAACTCATCCTAACTTGGCACCTAATAGAACTCTTTTTGCCCCGAAATAACATTAGCGTAAACCAAATTAAACACCACACAGAAGTGGCCAGACAGATTAGACTCAACATAATCTAACCTATCACATCATAGTGCAACACTTTCATCAAGTCTCTAAAATTGCAATCTCAAAAGAGGTTGATTATTTTCTCCAGTATCCTCTTTCTATTCTCCCGATTAGACATCAGAATTCAAACTCATCTATGGCATCTAGTCCTAGTCCATTGGATTAATATCGAATATTGCTTAATCTCTCACATGATACTTTTCCTTGTTTATGTCAACAGTAGCTACTAAAACCTTATCTCATTTACTCTACAACGCTTAATAATTCAACATTCCATTTATAGAAAACTTCAATGACATGGAGTATTTTCAATTTGAAAAAACAGAGGAAGGAAATTATACTCCACAAAGATTTATTTCTGGAGATCAACTCAATCACAGTGTAAACCATTGATCGTCAACCATTGAACAAATACAGTATCTTCCTTGTGTCATTCAGTCCTATGTTTTTGATTTGTGGGACTTTTGGCAGAACATAAATCAATATCTACACTGCAGCTTGAAAAAGGGTACTAGAGTTAATAGTTTGGTTCTTTTGTCATCAGTTGTTATAAGCTATGTTAGAGTCCAATAATTATTTAAGCAGAATTTTACCTTTCTCTACTATCTGGTACTTTTCCTTGAGTTCCCAGCTTTTGGGCTCAATCTGACATGGAATGTGTTAGATCATGAAACGCAACTAGGATAACTAGATCCTCACTTTTCTTTCGTGTGTTTGTCTAAAAATTAGTTTGTACACAGCGGGAAATATAAAATAACACAAACATAAAATCACACACAAACTAACGACTGGACAATTTATATGGCTTGAGACTTCCATCACTTACCAAGCTTCCAATGGTCCCATCACTTGTCAAGCATCTAGTTCACCTTGACCTGCTAAAGTTCCACTGCCACACATCCGGTCTTACTGACTTGCTTGAACTTTCACTACCAATTACCTATTCCACTTTCCTCTTGCCAACTTCTTGTTGCACTTTTCATTTGCCAATTTCCGGACTTCTCCATCTACCAAAATTTTGTTTGACTTGGACCTGTTTAGATTTTATCCAATGTCAAATATTTGGTTGACCTACTTGACACATCTACCTAGAACAACATATTGGACAAATATCAAAACACTACAATCCCGTGATTGCACCAACAGAATGTAAAGCCATACATTCCTCAACTTTTAACCTTATCTTGGTTTACAGTTGATGAACCAACAGTATATGAGTTTGCACCTGAATAAATCTGCATGTTGACCTCTGAATCTTCCAGCCATCCATTGACTCATGAATTAGTAAATCTCAGCAAATTAACAGTGATTTTGCATCAGCCAGTCATTAACTTAGTTCTAGCATCATGAAGAAAACTCTCAACTTGATTAACCACATAAAAAATGGTTCTTAAATGGCAATGGACATAAACACAAAGTATGCTTGGAATATATAGCCCACAACAAGCATGCTAAGGAGTCCATCCACACACAGGATCCAGGTTATCAGTGTGCTTCCAATAAAAACATTGGCATCTTCCATCTGACATGAGAAAGTTGATAACATTTGAAAATTGGCTAGTAATGCTCTAACATTTGATACCCACAAGGGGAAAAGCCACCAGACATAATGCTGATTATAGCTGAGCAAATCCATAAACCTCTGTGCTTGCTTATCAAGTTGATCTAAGTCATTGTCACCATCGTCAACTTTTGTTTATCCTAAGTCCCAACTATTTCAGGTCAACTACATGAACCTTATACCTCATATTGAGCTCTATGCACAACTATATCATTAATAATTTTTCGAAATAACTAAATCATATATTATTACATTAACTAATTGACCCATTATGCCTTCCAATCTATAGAATTTATCAATATCTTTTGCATATATCCAGAGCATAGAACCTAGTTTCTTTTATTTATTCATTTTTTGGAGCCAGCCTAATTGCTCCAAAATAATTTGTCAAACAAAAATCCCTAAAAATAGGTATAATTTTGTAACATTATAAATATGTTATTTTTCATGCCTAATTTCTATCTTTCAATTCCAAATGAATATTGATCAAAATACCTTGGATGTGAGTGCAATTCAAGTTCAAATTGAGTCTAAATATTAAGCAGTAAAGAGGTTATGTTCTTTGGGGTCATTTGCACTTCAAACAAGACTCTCACCATAGTTTAACTAACCAGTATGGCTACAAAAATGACTTCTGAGAAATTGTTTTCCCCAAAACATAATCATTTTTCTTGTTGTTACTGCAAATTTTTCACAGCTGTAAAAGCTAAACCAAATCAAACCACAAGCTATATAAATATAAAGCAACCAACAAGCAACATGAAGGTACGTCCACAAGGTTTCCTATGTAATTTCAAAGGCATCAAAGGCAAACATAAGTAAAGATAGAAGGAACGACCAAAGATGTTGCATAACAAAAACAAAATCTTGCAAATTGATTCTAGGGAATGACAAAAGAAAAGGAGACTCTTAAAAGGGTTAAAAAAAATATATCAGGAGGCAGTCACCTAACAAGCACTATCCACCTAGATAGGAAATTTTGATTTAACTGTTATAGAGTCATGAATCTTAATAACAAATGAACAGTGCAAACTGCAAAATAATAAATAAAGTATATTGGGTAACCAGACTTACAATATATCGAAAATCTAAACAAGACTTACAATTTCAAGCATACCTTCAAGCAAGTAAATACAAGACCTGCAGATGCAATTTTGAACTTGCTTAGTTCTCCAATAAACCTAATGTTCTTTATCTTTGTCTCGATATTGGTTTGATCCTAAAAATGGGAAATCACAACTTAGAATATTAACAGTGTTAAAAATATTTGTACACATGTTTCAACAGAACAAATAGCTGACATTGAGAATAACTCTTTCTGATCTGAAATTTAGCATTCAACAAGGTTGCTGTGAAGCTCCAAATATACCTTCTTATTTATGAGAAAGTTGAACTCCTCTTCTAGCATTGACAATAGCATTGGTGGCACATCCTTCATACATGTTGACAATGTTGCCACCATTCGAGAATAGTATGGCAACAACTCTAAGGAAGTCCTTGGTACATTGAAGAGTGCTCGAACTAATTTCTTTCTATTTGTCTTAGAATTCAAGTAACAAAACTCTACCTGAGAGAAGTCACATAGTTTTATATTTTACATCAGTTCTAGTAGCAAACAACATAAAGCATAAAACAAAAATGAACCAAATGGCCTCACCGTCAGTTGATCAATAAGATCGCGGCTTACACAACCCGGAAGTCTCTGTAACAGACTATCCAAACTCGTTCCATCAAGACCTTTTATCTTATCCTTCTCCCCGTCTTTCTTTTCAGTGTCATCTTTAGGTTTTTCTTTATCAGAATCTCTCATTTTTTCCTTATCTTTTTCATCTTTATCCTTTCCCTTTACTTCTGTTTTACACTTTGGTGAAGATTCTGAATCAACACAAGTCTCAGCAGCATCCTGTGTATCAGTGTCTAGCTCCAATGTATTTTCCTAATAAAACAAAATACTACAAAATTAAACTCATGAAGGAACAATAACTTATATGATAATTTAAACGTGGTGAAGGAGTGACCAGCATGGCTCCCCAGCTTCTAGAATTTAATAGGTATTACAAACTATAATTAAATATATAAACAATCTTCCAAGCATTTTCACTCAACAAATCTTACTAACTTTAATAATCATACCCAAAAATATTTTGGAACAAAAAAGGGTTCATATACTTATATATGCATTATTTTTATGCCCACTGATGGTATAGTTTATTACATGAGAAAAATTGGAATGCATTTGAACATTTTAGTAATCCAGACCAAAATATGCTAAATGTTAACTATTAAGGTGTGTTTAGCTAGCAAGAAAAAGTAATCCATGCATTGGTAACAATTCCATGAAATCATTATTCTTTGATGATCCTTCTTAAATAGTACTTCCACCATATTAAAGAATGCATATTCATAGTATCTTCCATCTTCCAAGGAAGAAAAAAAGAGGGTTGAACAAATCAGACAGGCCAGAGCAAACAAAATGAGATTGGGGAACTGGCTGGGGTGAGTAGGATAGATGGTTTGAGCAGGCCAAGAAGATTAGGCAAGATGACTAAGCCGAGTAGGACAACTAGGATCAACAGGTTTGCCAAATTTGGTGAGACAAATGAGTTAAGCGAGCTATTAGGCTAGAGCATCCAGCAGCACAGACAAGTTGATGGACTAGAGTCCTAGACAAACTACAAGAGCTGAGAAAACCAAACATATCGACAAATAGAGTAGGTTGAACAGTCAACATAGGCAATAAACCAAAACGGTAGAGATGGCAATTGGACCAAGCCGGTCAGCCTAACCATGCTATGTCATGCACGACCTAACCATAGACAGGCCGACTTGTAAATGGCGATAGGCGGTGGTGGAGCAGTTAATGAACACGTACGGCCTAGGCAATTGAATTTTTTTACTATTTTTTATAAATAATATTATACACAATCATATTCTTTATAATATTTACTTTTATTAAAATATATTCATTAAAAATTAAAATTTAATCTAAACATTTAAAAATAAAAATATATATATTTTAAATTAATGTGATAATTTTATTAGGCTTTAATTAAGTTTATTTAAATTATCTCAATGATAGTTAGGAATTGATTAAAATTATTACCCTAAAGTTATTTAATTAAACTCAAACTTACAACTTACCTGTGTACTTGTTTCGGCTAGGCGATGAGTCTTAACATGTCATCGAGACAACGTGACGAGTTAGGACGCGTTGCCAGGACTGCGCAATGCATCCGGGCTCATCGTTGAGCCTATCGTAGGGCTCGAGTGACACATCCGAACTCGTCGTTGAGCTCGAGCAACGCGTCTGGGCCCCGACAACATGTTTGGACTTGTTATCGGCCCAGGCGACGCGTCCGAACCCAATGACGTGTCGCGATGACAAAACTGCGATAATGGCGGCGGCACTTCCAAGTGCAGCGATGACGAAAGGAGGTGAGTTACCGCCTCAAGGCGGTGAGGTTGATGCCGACCTCCTGCCTAGGTGGGGCCTAGGCAGCCGCCTCGACAGCCATTTAGAACACTGGCTTGGCCTGAACCACAACACCTCAAACCAAGCATTGACCTTGAGGCCTGACCATGTTAGGCAAAACCTAGAACAAACCTGTGCTAGGCACATAACATAAATTATGTCCAACACGAGGCAAGGTGAGGCTTGCTAGCTGCAAGAAGGGTCAAACAAAGGCCTAGTGCCAAGTTTGAACACAACTTACTCATTTACCACTATCAAAAATTTACTAAAAAGACCATTTTACTCTTTAACACTTAAAAAAAATAAAATCATGAGAATATTTCTATCAATTGATCATATAGTTACCAAAATGCCTTGAAAAAATCTTTTAAAAAAATCCTATAAATACTCCCTCTCCAACCCCACACCACTAACCTAAAGCTTTATCTAAAATTCTTAGAAGCCCATCATCCCTCTCCAAAGTTTGATATATAAATTTAAATCTCCAGTTCTATCTCTATAGTTCAGTTCAATTAGTAGCATCAAAATTTTCACTTATGAAATTAGATGAGGTTCATTTGTGAAATTGATGATGCCACTGATTTCACACACCTCAGTATATCAGTCAAAGTTGGGCAAGGATCATAGAGCCAAAAGCAGAGTTTATGATTATGAAGATCCACCCATTTTTTCTAAACACACCTCTTTCATCTTTCATTCAGCAACAGCAACAGCAACAGTGAGTTGAGCTGAGCATGGACTCTCAAAGGAAAGTAGAATGTTTGATGACAAAATGGAATTTCTCACTTCTTAAAAAAAATTGTTTTCGATCTTAATTCTTTATTGTTTTACATTTTTTGTATAATTTTTAAATGAATAAATAAAAAATACTAGAACCACAAGTCGAAGCTAGGTTGGTTCACTGAAATCCATGCTGGCCACGGCACATCATGAAAAGGACTAGGCTAGGTTTGACTCCATGCACTGTTTTCTAAATCAATCAGATTCATTCAAAGGCAATCATGTCCAAAAAGATGCAAATTATAATATATTTAGATGGTTGTAGTTTTATACATTGACCTGTCATTGCCTCTATCTAAAAGATATATTTCTGAATCCCACTTGCAACTATGCTGATTCGTGCCGGTAGAAAAATGGAAGGAAAAGAAAGAAAAGGAATTGTACTAGTTTTCATTTGGATACATGGGAACTGGGAAGGATGACAATTACAGGGTCCTTAAAGTTGTATTTTGTCAGAATAGCCTTCCACAATTAACTCGGATATAACAACTAGAAACCTCACTTCCATGATTGGCATGAATTTTCTGAAGAAACTACCAACTCAATAGTATTAATGGTTAGCTGCAATGGAAGATTAGTATAATATCATTATTTAACATATTTCTTTGAATATTAGGTTTGTGAAAAATAATTTAGCATTCTCCAAGTGTCCAATATAGTGTTTTTGAGTTAAACTGCATAGTGCCATAATAATCGTCAAGATTAAAGTCCATGCTAGCTACTAATGCACTACAAGTTATATGCTATTACGCATATCATACAGAACATCCTAGATAATATAAGCCAGGCGAACATGCACTATTGAGGCACGCGCTAGATTCCCCATACCAAGGCATTCTTATCCATCTTTCAGGCACTGGCATAAATAAAAATAACGAGTAGCATCCATCTTTCTGGTTAAAACACCTCAGGAGAACTTCCCCAGATGAATCTGAATAAAAATAAATAAATGTAAAGGCCAATTGATTCTTACACTTTGCTGATCATGTGCTTTCAGTTGTTGGTCATTCAACTTTGGTTCAGCTTCTCCAAGTAAAACAGCAGGAACAAATGCTCTGATGAGTAACAAAACACAATAAGATTCCCAACTGATTGTTTGATAAAATTCTTAAACCATGAGAATAGACAACATAAGTACAACCAATAAATTACACTATAGCATTTCTGTAGGTTTAAAAATTAATGATGGCTACTTCCAAACAAACCTGAGGTCAGGTAATGACTCATAAAATGCCCTTGTATCTTCATCATCCCATACAGGTTCAAGAATAGATGCCTCTTTCACTGAAGTGGAAGATGCTGCATCAATTCCTGTGGTAACTCGAGTTGAATGACCATCATCTGGCATCACAGGAGGTTGCACATCAAGTGCTTCAGCTAAACTGTATATGAAACAGAAGATTAAAATGTGAATAAATGAATGTGCTGAATACTATTGATATAGATATCCACATAACAACAAGATAAGAAGCATCAAAGAAAAAACATACGAAGAGACACCACGGAATAATTGATCAAAAGACTTCCTGAGTTTCTCGTATGATGCAGTATTTTCGTCACTAAGCTCCCCTTTAGCATTCAAGACCTTTGCATTCTCAAGTTCCATTAGCCGAAGTGACTGAAACAACACCATAAACAAGTCATAGCACAGATGTGGAGAAAAAAATTAGAATAAAACATTAGAGAGAGAACACAGAAAGAATAGTAAATGCATATAAATTACTTGATTTAGTCAAACTTACATTATGTTCAGATAGAAGTAATTCAGTTACGGCATCATAATATGTATGTAATGCTTTCTTGAAAAACTTTTTCTGATCTGCAGTGACATTAAGGACAGCAAAAAACTGCAGTAGACATGACAAGAAGCTATTAGTTCGATGGAAGGAGAATTATGGTCCACTAGGTATCAACACAACTTTCATGTCAATGCAAACAAAAAAAAACTAAATTTCTTTAGATCCAATGTAAGTGTCTGTATTAATCAGTCAATAATATGCATATGGCAGTAATATGCACTTACATCGAACAATAAAAAAAATATTTTATATATTTTGTTTGCATTGGACAGCACGACCCAATATACTGAAATACACCAATTGAACGTAGCCAGCATCAGTCATGGACCAACTATGAATCATGGCACCAATATTTCTGAAAATATTAAGCACCTAAACATTCATTAATTTAGTATGCTAAAACCAACACAAGTGTAATAAAACCACCTACAAAATATACATAGCAACACAAAACATTACTAATATCATATTAGTGCAAGCATCAAATTTATGGATAGCCAATATGTTACCTCATCATAAATTTCTTGTCCAGCTAGTTGAAGGCCCAAAAAAAATCTTCCTTGTCGAGTAAAACTTGTGAGAAGTGACAAATTAGTCTGTGTTGTTTCCCTATCCTTCAAATGGTCCAGAGCAGTAAGATCCTTTATAATGTTTAGAAGAATGCTGCAATCATCAACCACCCCAACAAAATAAAGTTCAACAAGAAGTTTCAGAGTACTCCTTTTCTTCATGGCCCTTGAATTCCTATCAGCATCTAAATCATCACCGATTTTTCCAGGAAAGAAAATTTTAAGCAGGCCCTGAATTAGGGAAGGTGCAAAGTCATTGTATCTTTGATGAAGCAAAGAGCAAACCTGCATGATAACAGGCATAAAAAGATTAGGGCATCAAACAATGACACAATGAGCAGGTCCATGTAGAGGTTCCTGTTTACATCTGATTGATTTTGTCTACAAAGAAACAATAAAAGCATGACAAATACTACCAAACGAGCACTCAAAGTTCACTCCAAATAAAGGTCAGCATTAGATGAGTTACAACAGATGCATAATAGAATTCTTTCAAGATTGAAGAACATTGAGATCAACATTTAGATATTCGAAAAGAAGAGCAAGAGCAATAATCATTTCTCAAATACAAACTAGACATCAGCAACCAAATTAACTCAAAGTCAATGAAAAGATAGAGAAAAGATCCAGTGCAGTGCCCCAAGTTAATAACATCAAGACTAAACCAGTGATTAATATCTCAAAATGTGTTGATAGGCACACACACAATTTTTAGTTCTGCCAGCCAACCAGGCATGTGAGAAGCTCCAAAACACTCGGAATATGAGCAAATGAGCAGAACTTAAACTTTGTGCCTTCATTGCAGCTGAATCGCTCATCCTTTAAAGCGAAAAGCTCTGAAACATTCATTCTTGCAAGAAGCTCCATGTCAGCTGCTCCTCCACTCCAAAACCCTTAAGCTTCCTCCTTCAACACCAGCTTGCAAGGGAGATGTTGAGGGTGTGTCATGAATAGGGTTGTAAATGAGCTGAGCCAAGCCGTGCTCAAGCCAGTCTAGGCTCAAGCTCGGCTCGATTTATACGGGCTCGAATCGAGCTCGAGCTCGAGCCTGTAGCGTTGAGCTCAAGCTCGATATTTAATTATGAGCTCAAGCTCAAGCTCGAACTTGAATTTTTTTATTTTTTATTATTTTTTAATAAAAAAATTAATATATTATATATTATAAAAATATATATTATTTCTAGCTCGTTTAGCTCGACAAGTCACCGAGCCCATAATAATTAGGCTTGAGCTCAGTCAACTTCGAGCTCGAGTCGAGTTTTGACCGAGCTACTCATGAATGGTTCACGAGCGGCTTGGCTCATTTGTACCAAATCATGACTAGTGTTTGTCTAGCATTAGCAACACCTCCCAGGAAAAGCTTACTCTATGACCTCTTCTTATCCTTTATCTTCATCCTCTTATTATTCTTCCCACTCCTCCTTGAAGTGTGCAGCACTACTAGTTAGCACAGCTGAAACGACATGAAACAATTTGCTGCGATCAGGGACTATAGACCTAACTTAGAATGAGATTAAAACCTTGGTCTAAACTATCATTGAGGAGCCCAATTTTAATAACAAAAGCACAATTTCACATTTACATCTTATGGAAGAAAAAGTTTATCAACTTTCCTTGGTGATAGCAAGTACAAAAAAAACATGAAATTGAGATAGTTTACCATAGAAAATCACATATATGACCTAGACCAAATACATTCAATTTACCAAACAGTCATTCAACTACCTGCTAATTACACAAGTTGAAACAAATGCATCCAACTATGAAGCAAATTAACAGCTTACCCATTCCACAAAATGATGCAACAGATTAGAGAATTAATTAAGTATAATTTAACCAATAGTTCATGAGAATTGCTTGATTCCATGTAAAAGGATCCTAAAGTAGAAGTTTCATTTATGACAAGGATATTGTCCAACACAAAATCGAGGTTTGCACATGTACAAGTTAACCAAAACAAAATACTGAATAAATAGACAACAACATCCTTTTAACAGACACAAACTCAAGATGCATGTCAGTCTAATTAGCAATCACAAAAAATGGATACTACCTGCACTGCAGCTTGAATATCTGAAGCTCGAAGCTTGGCTTCACAAATAGCAGTAACAGCTTCACTAACAAACTTGCTCATGTTGACACCTCTCAGCTCATCCAATAGGGCTTCTCTTTGCTCATCATTTATCTGCCTAAGCTTTTTGGTAACAGCAGTATTACGTTTGATACTGGAGTCTAATGTCCTGAGGAATCCAGAATCTGGAACAGAGATACAAAAGAACTTCTCTCTTAAATCACCAAGTTGTCGATAAAAGTAACATTGCATTATTTTTATGTTTTAGTTTTCCACATAGCTTATTAATAGATAGTTCAAAATGTTGCAATATTGACTATTAAGAACGGTCTTGCTAGGATCTGTGGCATAGGTTCACTGGACAGTCTACGAAGCTCATCCACAAGAAAGACAAATAAAAAAAAATGATATGTCACTATAAGAAAGAAATACTGAGATGTGTAAGTTTTACTGAGATAAGCGATCATTGTAGAATTACAGGAAAAATACATGAACCAAGAAGTTAACCAAATGGTCAAGCAGTTAGCCCAAAAAAACAGCCCAAAAATGTTCATGATTAAGACTAGGATTCCTTTACACTGAACTGAAAAATACCCACAAATTGTAACGTTAATACAGTTTTGAGTTGGCTATTTCCAAATCAATGGATTTGAAGTAAATATATATTAAAAAAAAAGATCCATTGTACGCAGCCTTACCCTGCTTTTTGCAAGAGGCTGTTTTGGTCACAAAGCAACAACTTTACCGTTGCGCCAAGACTCCCCTTCATTTGAAGTAAATATAATCATCCTAAAATTCCTGATTAAAAATTGGACCGAAAAGATCTTTAACGAAGCTGAGTTTATCAACAATCAAGACCATGATGCTAGACCAAGACTACAATTTTACCAAATGGCATAAAATAGCTTAGCCATGGACCTGAATTAGCAAATTTTATAAGTAGCAGAGAGTTAGTCCACTAAATACTTCCAGAATGACTAATTTATAATTGCTTAGACTACAATGCCTATATTGGGCCAAATGTAAGTACTGAAAAATCTTAACCAATTATATGGATGTAGTTGGAGATGAGTCCTGAGAACACTCGTTTGACTTTTCGCTAGGAAGAAATCACTCCTTGCATAAAAGTTCCCTTTTTCCTGTAGTTTTACATAGGCAAATTGCCATCTTAATTTGACAACATAATCCTTTTTTCTTTATTTAGCTCCTCCCCAAAGTGTAGTACATCTCACTTGAACTTATTTTTATTATAATTATAAAAGTTTGTTAAACAATCTATTTAATTAATTTCTGCTTTCTTTCCTGTTCTGAATCTGATTGTAAATAGAAGGGATTCATAAACAGATACCAAATGATACAAGGTGCAAAATGTTGTTTTTATATTGTTGAATAATAAACATATGTTCGACGGACACTCAATACTTACCAACCTAACTAAATAACCAGTCTAGCACCCCCTTGTGACAACCCCTGATGGCATAACAAATCAAATATATACAATCTAGTCATTCAATATTTCCTTTTTAAGAGGATAAATTATGCATTTAAATTATCTATCCAATATACTAATACCCTATCCCTTCCATAAGGAAATCTTGGTCCAAATGCTTCAATCCCAGATCTAGCATGTTCAAAAAGAGGGATATTTATGATAGGTAACTCACGGCACTTGACAGTTTTTTGGATGGACCAGGAGTTAATATAGGCAAGCCTCAATAAGGATCAGTAAGCCAAGGTACCAACCAATTCAGCCACGACAACCTCATAATCTCGCTTGCAAGGAAGGTTGACATAACTTGCAGGGCAGGAGTTCTTTGTGCTTCTGCCCGAGAAAAAGCACCGCTTTGAGATGTTCTTCGAGCAAGTCATTTTTCTTCACACAAGAGTTCTTCACTTCCAATAAATTGCAAAGTGAGATGGTTCAAGACTGGAGGGAGACCATGGCCTATCCTTACTAGTCGCTCGGCACCACATACTCACAATGGTCAGACAAGCCTGAATGATGGCATCCCATAGGCCTCGCCAAGGAGACTCTTAATTGGCATGGACCAAAATGTCATTATGAACGACAATCCTAAGTGCTTGTAAGCTGTAGTCCGTCCTTACCCTCAGTCTCTAAGTTCCACTCCAACTTTGACACCACCACTCTGCCAGTTGTGGGACAAGGAGTAAACAAACACTGTGAGTTTGTTGCCCAAACCAACAAGGACCAAAAGGGGGGAGTACCAACAAAAAAACAAAGGTTCAAGTGCACCAACTAAGGAAGTTTGGGCATATTTGTTTCGCCTTCATGGCCATGCACCTAAGCTATCCCCAACAGGTCAAATTGGAAAGTTTAGGCATATTTGTTACACTCCCTTCAAGGTCATGCACCTAGCAACCCCCAACACATCTCCTAGCGGAAGGATGTAGTTGACATGCTTGAGAAAACTACTATATTAGGAGGAAAACCAATTGATATCCTATAGATCTCAAAGTGAAACTGATGATCTTTCACAGCAACTTGTGAATTCTATGCTACCTAAAGAAATTCCAGGGAAAACTCATCCGTATTAGGATAAAAGTCATCTTTGAATCACGGTGAACATTAATGTTGACTGGGCAAGTGCTCCCACAAACAAAAGCTTCATAATGAGATGTTGCATGCTTCTACGGTAGTTTAAACTTTTAGAAGAGCAAGAAGCAGCATGTCTAGTGCAAAGTTGAAGTGTAGAGCTATGGCCTAACAATGCATGAACTTATCACAATTAACTGAATAATAAAATTGAGATGATTCTAAAGAGTCAATGAAGTTATATAGTAACAACTGCAACACAATGTATGTAACCTCTAATTTAGTGTTCCACAGGAGCACAAAACACAGACAACAATTGTCAAACAGAAGATGCAATCCAATAAAATTATCTCAGCATTTGTCTACTCTAATAATCAATTTGTGGATTTGCTATTTGCAACAAGTTAGCTTTAGATATTATCTTTAAGCGACTACTTGGGTTATCAAACCCTATTATATTCCAATTTTCTGACATAAAAAGGGCACAGATTCAACATGATAAAGGTTGGTCCTTGCAATCCAGTGATGAAGGTTGGAGACTGACATTATAATAAAGGCCTCAACCAGATCTCGGAAACTCTAAAGTGTGTTTCCTTGGAAATAAACGATAGAACCAAAAAAAGGAAGGAGAAAAGAGAATGGGCATTTGATTTGGATGGAGAAGATAGGTAGGAAAAGGGGTAGGAATTTTTTTTCCTTCCCTCATGAGTATTGGATGAAAAGTATCATTGCAGCTGTCTCTATAAAGCAGTATAAAACTAAAAAGCACTGCATCCCACTGTATGCTTACCTGGTCTTTCAGGATTCAAATTACTATGGCGGAGTGTCATTTTTGCATCAATTGATTTTCGATGTTCCTCAAGACGTGCAAGACTTTCCTGCAAATATATGAAATATTGTAAATATGATAATCTCGAGCTCTAAACTCTAAATTTAGTTTCAAATGAAAAGTAAAGATAAAAAGTCTCCATGTAGTGAGAGCTAAAGAAACTCCAAGTGAACACACACACACACACATAAAATATCTGTTCTTGGCAAACTGATGACATCATAAAAAAAATGGAAGAGCAAGCTAACTGTATAATATGAGACCAATCAAGCACTGAATACTAAATGTATCCAATCCTTTGTTCTTTGAATGCCAAGACAATGGTATCAGGCAAATACAGTGTATACTGCCTGATGTTTTGTAATGTGTAGCCATCCAAACAACATATGGCACTTTAGTACTAAGAGTATGCTTGTAGAGCATGCCATTTGGTCTCATTTAGATCCAGCACCATACCATCCTTATTGACCAATGCTGACTGATGTTTCTAACAATCACCAAGACCTAGTGATATAAACAAAAAAGAAACTCCAGTCAAATTTCATTTCTGGGATCAATGCTGGTGGATGGAACAGAATTTTCAAAATTGAATTAGAGTATGGTCAACTTCTAAATTGATCGGAATTTAACTGGAAATCTTCCTGAGGATATATAATATGCCATCTGCATCCTATCAATTCAGAACATGATAATATATCAGTTCAAATCAGAAAACTATATTTCTGAGGCTTATTATAATGTTATCAAATGAAAATGTCACAATTAGATGATAGGGTTATTGGAGGGTTTCCCACATCATTGTTTCAGATCTGAAATGATCCCTTGTCTCCTCTCTCTCTCTGCGAAGCTGGCATCTCACCACTGACCACAGGCAGTTGTGGTCACAGCACATAGGATTGTGCTTCCCCTCATCCAATGCACAATCTCCGCCATTGCTGCATGTGACACACCATTTCCTCCTACACCGCTCATGCATGTCAGGGAGAAGTATGCCAATAAGCAATGTGTGACAGTGCACAGGAAGGTCACCAGCCTCTCTGTGATCCCTGTCCTTGCTTCCAAACCTATGGACAAATTTGTGGTTTCCTTTAATCTTCTCTCTTTCTTCCTTTCCTGTAGTCTACCTTCCTGTTTCATCCACTGGTTTTTATCATCCTTTGAAATCCAACTCTATTTGTGTGGCACAATTGTACTGCCTAAAAGCTGGTGGATACCCGAACAAAGAAAACAGCTGGTACTCATTCTGCGAGGCAAAGGTGAGAAGTAATTTCCATTTCTAGCGAAGACTTGAACCTGTTTTATTTTGCTCCTAGTAAAGGGATGAATTATGCTTTCCATCTTTAATAAAGATCTGAATAAAGGAAACATTGTATTCTCATTTTCTACTACTGGCAAATGGTCAAATAGTGTATTCCATTTCCAGTGAACATCTCAACTGAGAAAATGAAATGCTATCATTTTGTTGAATCTAACAAAGAATCAAACCCCGCTATATCCATTTTCTTCTAGAGCCTTCCAATGCTCTCCTTTTCCTTCAGTCTATTGCTTGATTTTGTATGGACGAAGCCTTTCAAGATTAATTCCTAAGAGTAAGACCTCTCTATTTTCCCATTTTACTTCATCCTCTCTTCCTTTACTCTCCTTTACCAATGAGTTGGCTAGTTTGAGGATGAAGGGATCATCTCTTCCATGCTCCAGACACTATTTCCATAGCTTTTTAATTTGTGATTGGCAAGCTTTGTTGTTTTACAATTGAAGAAATCATTGATGGTACGCTTCATTACCTCCTTAAGTTTTGTTCCACTCAGTGAAAAGAATATGTTTGTGGTCATATCTTAGTCTACACTTTTAGTTCATTTAACAAGTCAGACATCAATACTATCTATGTTTCAACTTGAGAGTGAATGCTAAAATTATTAGGCAATTAGAGTTATTGGAGTAGTGGATTTACTCCCACATTGGTATCTAAGGTCTAAGGTTTCTACATTGAGTCATATGTACATGCAGTTATCCCTTTATAGCAAAGCTGAAAGAAAACTATTCTTTCCCTAAATTCTAGAAATAATACATGACTTCTTTATTTTATGGAATCAACTCTTCTGTGATTAGACCTAAAGAATTCAGCTAGAGTAAACCAGTCATTTTTCATGCTACTGCTCAGCATACATGAATGACTACAATTTAGCATCATAGAGTTCTGCCACAATCAAGGTCCAACATGAAAACAATCTAAAGATTCCCATGATTTAAACGACTATAATTTAAAGAAATGTAATTACAATGGCAAGTTTTCTCTTATCTCGAATGGAATAAGATATTTGCCAAGAGATAATTCAACAACAATCAAATTAAAAAAAAAAAACTACCTCATCATCTTGCTTCCCCTGGTGATCACTGACCATACGACACTCATCTTCAGTGTGCTCCATTATGCAATGAACTGCATTATCAACATTTGATAGATGATTTGATCATATAATAATATAAAGAAAAACACAAGACACGTGAAATTCATTGAATCATCTGGACAAACTGAGATCACTATTTCATGGAACCAGGGAGGATTATAACCAACTCCGAGAATGAGGCAGAACTGAGAACATTTTATATTACTTCAACAAACAAATATGCGATTACGAATGCTTTTGCTTTCTTTGCGAGATGGTGGATGGGAAGGGCAATACAGAAAAGGAGAGACCTGCGGTTGTGAACGATATTGAGCAAAGAAGGGATAGTAGGAAGGAAAGGGAGTGTAGCGTAATGGCAAGAAGAGAGGGAGAGAACGAGCTATCATGGCATAAGCATGCCCAGCGAGGAAGAGAATGCTTACCGGACAAGCGGCGTTCCACCGACCCAGTTAGCGAAGAAAGATATCAAACGCGATTTTTATTCTTCGATTGATCAAAAGAGAGGAGGAAGTGGACTACTTGTATGCGAAGATGACTTTCGTGGCAACAAAGAAGGGGGCGAGTGAAGGAAATACGTCCAGTCGCTGCAACGAGCTCCGTTGAGAAAAAAAGAATAATCAAACAGACAGGGCGACGAGGAAAGACCTCCCAAGTGTACGGAGACAACAGTACAGGAAAACCCTAGCACGAACCCTAGGTTTGGTAAGGAGGAAGAGAGGATAAGAAGAACGCGCGCATAATTGGGTAGCGACGGCGGAGAAAATAAAGGACGGCGGAGAGGAGGAGATACCAGCGGCGAATTCCGGCGTCCTCCAGCGGCGAAGACGCAGGCACGAAGGACGGCGAGAAAAATAACCGAGCCTGGTATTATTGAAGAATTTATAGAAAATTAATTACAGAGATACTGTTGTAACTTTTTGCAATATTAACATATAGAAATAGAACGGTGGAAATTTTTCAAAGGAGCAGATTGAGTAAAATTGTATTGATAAAAGGTCAAGGGTAATGGTGAGATCCTGATTCTAAAAATAATTTTAGAACAATATGGGAGCCAAGTGAAATTTTTGTGGCTGAAAATGAATATTAACATTTATCCATATATTGTAATTACATTTTCTAATTTTATCAAAGAGGAAATTAGAATATATCCGATTGAGTGAAATTTTGATGATGAAATTGGAAATTATTAAAATATAAAGTGGATAATATTAGACATAATTTTACTTCATAATTAATTTCTAATTACCCATAATAAATGCTCTTAATTCAAAAGACCTTTTGTTATAGCATTTTGCTTTAAAATTTCTCCACTCTTAGGGCTATAGCGTAGCAGTGGGATATTTAAGTTGTTATATAGACACTCATAGTTCGATCACTAGATATGATAAATTTATAAGATTTTTTTCTAGAGACTATTTTTACGACTCAAATTTATAACCTCAAAGACATGTAACAACCCTTGTGTAGTTGCACTAAGATTCTCCTTCTCTCTAGCTTAGTAAATGCATAAATTTAGAGAGCTCATCGTCTTCTCTCTACCCCTACGGGTGTAGCTAAATTTGTACTCAATTCCCGATAAATGTAAATATTGCTTCAGATTATTTCATATCTCATGAGAATTTATTCACATCATTCTTATCTAGGCACTGAAGCTTTGATTCAAATCTCATATAAATTCATAAAAACCAAGATATCTAAGAATATTCATTAGGACCAATAGTCAAAGTGGTGTGATAGTCAAAATTAAAAAAGAGGTAGCAGTCAATGTTAAGGACTACGTGTTCGAGTAAGCCATTTCTAAGGGCTCATTCCCCTCACTTACGGGTAAGGCTCTCAATCTACTCCTAGCCGACTCTACGCTAGTCGAATCTCAGGGCTCAGCCCCCTCACTCATGAGTAAAGCTCCCAGTCTACTCCCGATCGACTCTACATCGGTTGAATCCCAATAACTTAGTCCCCTCACAATTCATGGGCAAGGTTCCAGTATACTCTCGGTCGGCTCTACACTCGTCAGACTCTAAGGCTCGATCCCCTCACTTTTCATAGGCTCTACGTTGGTCGGACCCTAAGGCTTGGTCCCCTCACTTCTTATGGGCAAGGCTCCCAGTCTACTCCAGGTCGGCTCTACGCCAGTCGAACCCCATGGCTCAATCCCCCCACTCATGGGCAAGGCTCTTAGTTTACTCCCGATCAACTTTAAGCCAATCGGATTCCCAGAACTTGGTCCCCTCACTACTCATAGGCAAGACTCCTAGTCTACTCCCGGATGGCTCTACACTGATCGGACCCCAGGGCTCGATCCCCTAACTTCTCCTGGGCAAGGCTCCCAGTCTACTCCAGCCCGGCTCTACGCCGGTCGAACCCCCAACTCATGGGCAAGGTTCCCAATCTACTTCCAACAAGCCCTACACTAGTCAGATCCCGAGAGCTTAGTTCCCTTATTTCTCACGAGCAAGACTCCTAGTCTACTCCCAGTCGGCTCTACGTTGGTCGGATCTGAGAGTTCAATCTCCTCACTTCTCATGGGCAAGACTCTAGTCTGCTCCCAGTCAACTCTACGCTTGTCAGACCCCAAGGGCTCAGTCCCCTCACTATACATGGGCATGACTCCCCACATACACCTGGTTAATCCTAGTGTCGGCCTGACTTTCTCTAGGGGATAACACAGTCAGGAAATCATAACAACCTATCAAAGAATAACGTCTATTCTATTGGATCGTGGGCACGTGAGGGAGGGGGAGGTGAATCATGTGTTTTTGAGAAATATAGTAATTTTATTAAAAATAAAATAAAATTGTAGCATAAATATTAAAACTTAAAAGAACACATAAGAAAAACTCAGTCGATTTGACTTGGTTCGAAGCCTTCGGCGATTCCTACTCCAAGATCAAGTCTCGCAAACCTATCAATGGGTAATCTACTAAATGTCTTTTTCGGAACCGTCGGAAGAGGTAATTGAATACAAAATATAGTAACGGTGTAACAACCTATACTTTCTTTTTAAAGTAGCAGTATACAAATTGGAACACTAATAAAATGTTACCAATAATTTAGAGAGTGCTCATGTGTTGTTATCGGTCTATCGAAGATGATCGGATGATTCAGAAAAGCAGCTCGATGGCAGAATGACTTATTTGAAGCAACAACAGTAAGCCGAAGTAATCAGAACACCAACCGAACATGTAGAAGCTTATAAACTGAGTTGTGTTGAAAGGCTGGTCGAGATGCTCTTTTATGGAGCGTGGAAGGTGTCTTCTATAGCATTGAAGGTGCCTCCAATGTGTAAAATCTAATCCTGAATAGCTCGCTCCTTATTGTCGAAGAAGTATGATTTTATCCGATGGAAGGTGCCTTCCATGAACAGTACTCAAGGCACATTCAAAACTTACAAAGGCACCTCGGTACTATTCACCCGAGGCACTTTGTGCTCCATTTGCTCTAAAACATGTGTTAGTTCAACACTAAAATATTTAACCCGTAAAACAAAGTTAGTATAAATAATAATAAGCAATAATAATTAATTTTTATCCTTTCAGAACCAGGAACTAGTCAAGGTCTTAATTTAGGGATCCAAAATAGACCTGAATGTTAGTTGCTACTTGGAAAACTTAATGGTTCCCCTGTACACAAATTTTGTACAAGGTCTGAACCTTTCCTAGCTACCATATGTTCTTTTAAATTAAACTTGGATCGCCTGCGAAACTTAACACGTTTGATCCTAAGTTTAACTTATTTGTTCTTTTAGGTTTAGACTTGGATCTCCTGCGGAACTTAACA
>JBBMJZ010078843.1:0-23413 GCA_037833815.1 Zingiber zerumbet | reverse complement strand
CATACTGGCAGAGTATGCAAGCTGCATAAGTCCATTTATGGACTAAAGCAAGCTTCTCGGAGCTGGAATCTTCGATTTGATACAATCAAACAGTTTGGTTTCATCAAGAATGAAGATGAACCTTGTGTCTACAAGAAGGTTGTAGATAACACAATTTTACGAAATTTTATAACTTCGCACGGATCCGGTGGCATGGGATTTCAAGATTTCCGCAATGCAAAAAGCGGTTTTTACGGCTCAAAAATCCCAACAAGAATGTGGTTTAGAGTGATGGTCAGGGAAGTTCCCAACGATGTCACTCCGACGCTCAATTAAGCTTTCGATGAAAAAGAAAGTAGTTGTTGGAAATTAGGGTTTGGAAAGTTATGTGCGATTATCTTTTTTTCGTGGAGTTCACCTACTTATTATTGGGTTGGGCGGCTTTACCATGTCCTCTGCATTATCCGCAAATGTTATCATGTTTCCTCTATTACTCGTAGGCATTATCACATTCTCTGACATAAAAGGTCATCATTACCCATTTATTTCCATCGTTTTTGCAATGATGCTTGCGTAATCCTCGCTTCTCCCTACACAATGGTTCGTCTGAAGATCATTCGGAATCGATAGCGCCTGAGAGCCGGGGATCAGGTGTAGCTGGGAGTCGGGAGTCGGGCGTAGCCAGGAGTCGAGAGTCGAGCGTAGTCAGGAGTCAAGCATAGTAGAGAGTCAAGAGTCACCACAAAAATATCCTAGTTTACAGATAGAAAATTCAGTCGGAATTACGTCGATATATTCGGTTACCAACAAAGTTCTGACGGAATATCATTTGTCGGGAGAAGATTTGTCAAAAACAGGTTTCCCGATGGAATAAAAACTTCCGTCATTAATATTACCGACAGAATACATATTCCATTGGTAAATTTCAACAAAAATTTATTGACGGAAACAGTAGTTTCTATCGGTATACATGCCGGATATATACTATTCCAACAACGAGTATTTACCGACAAAAATAGTTATTTCCATCGGTAATCACCCACGAAAACAGTTATTTCCATCATTAATCACCAACGGAAACAATTGTTTCCGTCGATCATCACTGACAGAAAATATTTTCCGTCGGTGATTATCGATGAAAATAGTTGTTTCCATCAATAAAGACTGATACAGGGATGATACATAATACGGAATATTGACGAAAACAATGTTTCTATCGGTAAAATAATAATAATAATCATTTTATATTCAGAATCTACCATGTATGCAATTTACATATCTATATAAATAATCACAAGTGATGCCATTTTGGAGCATCTGTAATGCTAATTCGTTATAACATCCATCACCTCATTAAAAAGCATGGGACCAACTGTCACATACTCATTATAACAACATATCTCTTTCACTCACATCCCTTTTAACATCAACTCTTATTATTTATGGGTCCCACCGTCCACTCACTTATCTCTTTTACTATTTTTTTAAATAATATTAAAAATTTTATAATTTAAAAAAAAATTAAGAGAGAGGTTTCAAACCTTTGAACACGCTCTCTCCTCTCTCTTGTAAGTGGGCATTATAATGCCCACTCACAATGGAGAGGAGGTGTTAAATGAGCATTATAACGCCCATTTAACACCATATTGGGGATGCACTTATACATACAAACATCACATTTTACAATCCATAAATACATTCACATTTTACATATAATCATATTTTATATACAATCACATTTTGCACATCATATTAATTCATACATACAAACAAACACAATTCTAACAATTCATACATCCTAATAAATCATATATCACAAATACAAATAAACTTTTACAAACAAATAATCTTGTGTATAGAAATAAATAAAAACAAACACAATCTAAATAATATGCAAATACAATAATAGAAATAAAACACACCATAATAATAGAAATAAATATCTATATCTAAATCTAAATGTACATAGTCAAATATATAAATCCATACCATGATGCAAAATAGTCCAAATAATACTAGTAATATAAAATCCTATAGAAAGTCAAATATGATATATTATAATCAGATTGATGTATAATTAAAAATTTTACATATATTTATAACTAAGTTTACATATAATAAAAAAATACCTGCATAAAAAAAAGATGATCATGAACATGATCATGATGAATATGTAAATAGGGGCTTCTGAAACATATAGTAATATAGTATTAGAAATAAGCATATTAGAATATCAAAATTAAATATATTTTTTGTACGGTTTATGTATGATAAATAAAAAAATTAAATTGTAGTTGAACAAACCTAAAAAAATTAATCACGATGATCTGATGAATCTTAAGTCTCCTGTGACTCAAAACCATGTGGTGTTTAGTTGTGGGTGAAATTAGCCACAATCGCTTGCATACGAGCAAAGAGAGCTTCATTATCCATATCGTATGCGATTATAATCCGATCCTCCTTAGCTCTCCTCTGATTTTAATGATCCTCGTCTACTCCTAAGTGGTCCTCCACTAGTCCGTTCCATTGTAAAAAGATGTAATCCAATTCACGAATGTTTAATTGTAATTGTAAAAAGATGATTACTAATAATCCGTTCCAGATTATGTAAAAGAAAACTAACTTATGAGTAGCTGAACCAAACATGCATTTGAACAAGTATGGGGGTGCCACCACCAACAGCTAGCTTAGCTTGTCATCAAAAGTGGAAGCTACAGGCGCTCTTTTTGCGCAAGAGCCAACTGTAAAGCGATGGAATTAGCTGGGGACTCCAGAAAAGTAACTATAAGCGAGTGGTACTGGACATGAAGCTGCTCTATCAGTCACAGCTGGAAGCATGAATGGAACATCAAGCTGGGCCAGTTTAAAGGAAACTGATACCTAAAAACATTGCAAATGACCTAATAGGAAGTAGTAATAGTAGACGTAACTGCATGCCATTACTAAAAAAACACTGAAAAGTTTTAAATTGCTTCTTCTTTTTTGTTAACTCTTGTAACAAATCTAGAAATATAATCAAACCTTTAATTGCAGTAAGAAGTATTCTTCATGGGCATTAAACAATATAAGAACTTTTAAATGCCAAGTTGTTCCATGTCTCCCATGGGAAAGTAGAACTTACTTTTCCTTGTTCCAAAATAGCAATCTCATTGAAGATTTTAATATTAATTCTCTTATTATTTTTCTCTTTCATGCTTTTGTTTTTTCTATTACTACCCAAAAAATGGATTGCGTTTGATGGCGGCCCATTTATTATACGATTTAAGTGGCCAAACTTTTGCCGCCGCAAACTGGCCCACTTAGCACATCAGAATATGCACCGAAACTAAAATCAAGTGTCACGAGTGTAGCACAAACTGCAAACAGGTTGTTCGTAGGCTTTAAAATCAAGTGGATCCATAATATCTCTTATATAATGATCAAAGATTAATTCTTAGAAATTGATAATTTCAGAATCGTAGCATCCTCAACAGTTCAATGCTCCCGTCCATTGTGACCGGTTAAGGCTAGACACAAGTTCTCCTTCTTGATATTGAACTCCTATTGTCTGTTTATCCGGATTGAGGAAGGAAAGAAAGTAACCCAGGAAACAAATTCCTACGAAAGGGAAAAAAAAATGAAAAGAACAAAAGGAAAGAATCCCTCGGGAGGGAAGAGAAGAGGGAAGAGGCCGTCCGCTTACTCGTGTGTGAGGGCCTCCGTGCAGAGCTACAGATGGACTGCGGGCCAGCGGCTTGTGTGGCTGAGGCGGGAAGTGGTTCCATCCGATTTGGACGGACAAAAACTTGTTCCCAAATGAATCGACGGTTAGATTTGTAAATTTGGATGATTATTTCTGAACAAGTAAATGAAAAAAAAGATAAATAATCTAGTTTTTAATTTAATTTTTAAATTCCTCTTTCCAAATATAGAGAGTACTAAAAAAAAATAAAAAATAAAAAAAATCAGATCATCTGTCATAAGATTTTCATGTTCCCATGTCTCCTTATCAATTGGACTGGCATGACATCCTCATGATGTGCACTCTATTCTTGAGATATGATCTAACCTGTTCAATTAGCAAGGAGACACGGAGATAGAAATTTTGAGACAGAGGATCTAATCTCAAGAAAAAAATAAATCAGTTATCTTAGTGGTCTCCTTAATATCGATCCCATAGATACTACCGCTGGGTACATAGAGCATTAAGGATATGTAGAGTGGATATATAGAGTGATGGTCATTGTTAGTGGTAAAAATTGTCAAAGAAAGAAGTTAAGATGGCATCCAATTCTAAAGATTGGAACCGTCCTGCATGGACCACAATTCCCACATGCAATCGATCCTCAACCCTGACAGGACGGGGTCCAATTACCACATGCAAGGTTTCATGGAAAGAGGAAAAGCTAAATGTGACACTATAAGTCAAGTGGAAGTCGATGACTTACCTGCCAGTCAAGAGCTCGACTGCAGAGCGAGAGCAAAACGTCCAAGCTCTCTGTACAGCTCATGTTTGGCTTGAAGGAAACGTAAGCTGTGATCTAGTACTGTCACGAGTCACGAGGTCAATAGATTAATGTTATTGGACCCAAGCAAGTGGAGTTAGAGAAACACAAAAAAAAACTGAAATTAAATTAAATTGATTGTACTTTTAACCATTTTCTACGCCATATGATATAAGCTAATTTAAAAAGTTCTAATCATCATCACATTCAAGCTAAATTTGTTCCAAAATAATAAGGCATTGACCTAACTTAATCTATTTAACTAAACGAATTGTCTCTAGCAAAACAACGTCACGATATGGCACGATTTATTTGAAGAAAAATGTGACTATATTTTTTTTAATTAACCGTATGAACAAATGTCGAAGTGTGAAAAGGCTCCAAAATGCACGAGCATAAAGAGTGAACACATGAACTAGATACCTTTTAATAAGTCCATCCCTGCTTTCTGGGATCCTAAATTGCCGCCGTAATTTTATCAGTTTTATCCAACAGTATCTACACAAAGGAAACTACAAGTATATATCAACTTGCATCAATATATTAACTTGATAAAGAAAACAAAAAAACTAGCAAACTAAGAATGTTTCACAGATCATGCGGCGTTTGTTCTTTATCTCAACAACCACAAAGGCACAAAGGGACAAAGGTATACTTGTTTCATATACATACAAATCTTTATATACACGCCATTAGACCCATTTAACAATAGGTAGAATAAATCCCAATCCACTTAACCAATCCGACTTATTCATTCGCAGTAAAACAATGGCTCCAGAACCAATTTAAAAGGCCTTCTCTTAGTTCTTCAGGATGTACCTACACTTGCCCATTTTCTCCCACAGCCAACTGAAGATTAACAAATTACCTGGGTTTTGGTCCTGCCGGAAATGACATTGTGTGACGCATCTTGGAATTTGACTGCCGTATCGCAGGACTAAATGTTTGGGACCTCTGTATCATATCAGCCATGGAAGGTGTCTGATAGGATTGAGTAAAGCTTCCGCTATGGGTTGAGTCCCCCCGCATAGTTGCCCGCTGGCACAAGTGGGAGCTCAACCCTGACAAAACATATGCTCGTCCCGATGCCTCATATCGTTGTCGATCAACCATTCTCGCTTGCATCTCCGTGAGCTCCGCATCGAGGGTTGCACACAGTTGGTCACCTGATTTTGCAGCCTCAGAATCAAGAATCCTTTTACGGCATTCTTCCAGTAAACAAACAGCTTCTGAGAGTTCACCATGCTCAGCAGCAGCCTTTGCTTTGGCCATGGCCTCTGCAGCGTAGAGTCGGTTCCTTTGTCGATCAACCTCGATTGAGATTGGTTGTGACACCACTGACTCTGGCCTAGAAATCTTCAATTCTACAGCTGCTGGACTAATTACCCCCTTTGTCACAGGATCACTATAGACACAGCTAACTTTGAGAAGTTCAGTCTCATGGTGGTCAGGAGGAACATTGACAGAAACAAGAAAGTCCCTCTCTTCCTCAGCGTACAAGTCCCCAGCATCTATGGCCCCGCTACGTCGAGCATCTCTAATCCAACTAGCATATCGGCCAGATTTTATACACTGTAGCTGTACATCGTGATGCAGGCACTCAAGCTGCACATGCATTTCTTGCACAACCACACTAAGAAGCCCTCCAATGCACTGAGCAAATGCATCCTGAATTGCACCCTCAGCTTCAATGAACGAGAACGTTCCCCCAGAGGTCTCAGAGATCGAATGCATTGATACAGAATCATGATCAGAACCAAATCCAAACACATGAACAGGTACATTATGGACAGTTCCATCTCGAATAGATGATGGCACAAGTGACCTATAGTCTGGTTGAGTGTGTCGTCCATTACGCAATGTTGGAGAAAGGATATAGGTATCCTGCCCATCGGACAATAGGATGATGCTGCAGACAGGATTCTTCTCCTTGCGTTCTTGGATCACTTTGGCACCTTTCCTGAGCCCCTCTGTGATATTTGTTCCACCGCTTGTTGCCAGTGCATTGACAGCCTGCAATGCCTCCTGGCGGCCAAATTCAGACATTCGACGAAGTGGAAAGAGCCTTCTGGCAGTAGATGAGAAGGCAATAACGGACAATCTATCGAGCGGGCCGAGATTTTGGATCACAAATCCCATTGCCTGCTTCAGAAGTGAAAGCTTAGTGCCTGACATGCTACCACTTACATCAAGCACTGTCACAATATCGACTGGGGCTCGATGTGTTCTGGGAACTTCATCACCTACATGGACATTTTGTGATGAAGTCTCTGTTCTGGGAGCAAGAGGAGCCTTGAGATGAATCAAAATTGTAAAGTTATCAGTCGAAGTCGACTCTGGAATAGCTGAATATTCTGGGTATGTTTTTATCACTACAGTGTTGGCGGATCCACTGTGGCAAACTCCAGAAGCTTTGGAGGTGGTGTCTAATGCTTCATCATCATTGAAAATGCAAGGCTCCAAATTGAGCAAGAGGGGATGCTGAAAACTATAAGCATGATGCCTATTTATGTTCACTGGATTAACTGTTGACCTTGCACGAGGAGAATTAGAAGGGCCTTGGAATGGTATTTCCTTCCATTTTGCTCTACAAACTGGACAGACATGGTTGCCATACTTTATGCATGAGGCAATACAATGGAAGTGGAAGCTATGCGAGCATTCTGCAGTAAAGATTGCATGACCTTGCCCTGGTTTCATGGTTGTCAGACATATTGCGCAGGTCCTCTAGATATAGATAAAAGGGAGGTTAATTTCATATAGCATGTCCAACATTATGTTGCTATAGAGTAAGAAACTGAAAAGCATGAAGCTCAACTAATATACAATCTGAGAATAAAAGTAAGAGGAAAAAAAACAAACAACAGTGATAGAACAAACAATAAAAGCAAATTAATTGTTGATAAAACATTAAATTGTTACAGAAGTCTCCTTCCCAATATATACTACATGAATGCATAATTCAGAAAGATAATAACTATCAAAACGACCACAGACTTGACATTTTCCAAGCATATCAGAATAATATCAAGCCTTGAGTTTGTTGAGATTTTTTGTCAGAAAGAAACAAAGGCTAATAATCATACAAATACATGGAAGAGGAAGTTACTCTAACAAGATTTTGGAATATTTTTGCTATAAACTTCTAAGAATGCCAATAGTATAATACATTTTAAATTGACTCAAAAAAGTAGCTGAAAATCGAGACGAAGTATTTATACTCTACAGGTGTATATGATGTACTACTTGATCATTGATGCTTTATAGAACTTGTAGATGCTGATCGAATCATGAAAAATTTAGTCATTGACAATATTAGAACCTAGGACACCCAAATTCTCTATCCAGATTAGAAGCGATAACATTGAGAAATCAAACATTTATTTTTGGTAAATGACAAGAAAATGAAAGAGAAATGATTTGAATGATTATAAGTGAAACATAGGCAGTACTGTATTTAATAAGCATGACAAGTGCAGGTCAAAGTGATAAACATTGTAAAATGGACAATCCGGAACAATGATTTTGAAGGTTCCAGAAGGATCAGGCCAGGTATAATATGCAAACAACCTCTATTTCAAACAACATAATCCCAACATTATTTTGAGGATTAACTAACATGCTCCTTGTTCCACCTTACTAGGAGCAACAACCACTCTGTTTGAAACGAAAGGGTAGGCTTTAATGGACATTGTCCCATGTAAACCTTATGGCTTTCAGCCAAAGAGAATAATAAACTTTGTCGGAAAAATAACAAATGTTGTCAAATAAGGTAACCATGTCAAATTCTGATGAATCGAGAAAGTAACTATAGTTCTAACAGAAAGGGTCAACTAAAGCTGTAATATGTGCTTTAACGAAACTTGATCACAACCGTCTGTGCAACTAGAATTAGCAAAATATAAAACTAGCTATTCTACCTTGAACTTGTTGTTAGGGGGATCAAGGTGATCTTCACCAGGGATGAGGAACTTGAGTACTTCAAATAAAACACCCTTATGCCCCAAACATCATGCCTTTTTGTTGAATTTTAGTGTAGGATGCATCAAAAGGCGGGATAATGATCGTGAAAACTCCAGATCTGCTGCTACAAGCTTGCAGCATCACTTTCTAACTAAATTAGTTGCA
The DNA here is from genome assembly GCA_037833815.1 of Zingiber zerumbet. NCBI lineage: Eukaryota > Viridiplantae > Streptophyta > Magnoliopsida > Zingiberales > Zingiberaceae > Zingiber > Zingiber zerumbet. Next base: position 14,822 of record JBBMJZ010078843.1, on the reverse strand, counting down.
CGTTTCAAGTTAGGGCAAGGATATGCAACGAAAAGTTAGAATATGATCCCATTTTCTTTGGATAAGCACAACATGCAACGGATGATGACTGAGATCGCACAACGATCTCTACATGGCAGTGAAAGTGGCACTGGAAAAAAAAAACAAGTAGGCATGTAGAGAACCAGGAATTAAAAGAGAGAGAGAGAGAGAGAGAGAGAGAGACTGCACGTTCCACGCCTAATTGAAACACTAGCTGAGCACTAAACAGATCCAGATGAAGATAGACCAAGCGCGGACACTGACGCGACCTTTGGAATTTGCTTACCCACTCGATAGATCGAAACCAAAATCCCATGAGCCCAATAGATCAAAGAGGAGCAAGTGCATCCTACCTTGGAAAGGCCGCTGCCGGACGTGGAAACCCGCGGGCAGACGCCTGAGGGCAACTGAGTGGGAGTGGGCGGCTGTGAATCCGACGGATCTGGCGACGGCGAAGCGGCGGAGGGGTCCGAGGGGGTAACAGGGGGCCTGACGTCGTTATCGCCTTCTTCAGCGAGGGGAGAATCGACACAGAGCTTGAAACCCCTTAGGGCCTTCCTCCACCCGCTCCCGCCCATTCGATCTGCCAATCTTCACTCGATCGCCGGCCGTCCCTACGGAAGGCGGAGGAGAGAGCGAGAGAAACTGAGGGAAGCGAATGATCCCCGAACGGGGAGGGTGCCGGCGGTGGTTGCGGGTAATTATCGTCGGCCGGCGGTGGGAGGAGGCTACTCGTTGATTGGATGAGGAATTGAGGTTTAATTTAAAGATAAGCGAAAATTTCGGTTCACTCTTTAAAGTTTAAGAAAATTCTTAAAACGCTCCCAATAACTCAATATATTTTTAAAATGCGCCTTGATATGTATTAATATTAAAACCCCTTCGAATATCGATATTTTAATAATAGATTTTTTTTATAGAGTGGAATTAAATTTCCACTAAAGGATAAGTATCGTTGAACGCAAAGACAATTCGATGTGCTGCTATTAAAACCACAAATCTTTCAACGTTGATATTTTTTATCACTAAATAAAATAAATGATTTTTTTAAAAAAATATTTATTAAAAGGAAAGTGTTTCCTTTTAATTATAACATAACCATAAAAAATAAAAAGGTATTCCAAATTATATAAATCATCGAAAAAATGTCTCATTTTCAAATAAAAAAAAAATCGAAATGACGTCTCATCAAATATTATGTAATCAAAATACTCCTTATTTTAATATTATTATAGCAGCTACCTATAAAAAAAATAATTATTTTATTTTAATCAAAATTAATATATATAAAATAGTGATATACCAAAATACTTATTTAAGTTATATCAAAATCATTTAAAAATAATTATTAGCTAAATTTGAAATCCTAAAAGTTGAATCTTAAATCTAACACTATTATATATAAAAAAAATCAACTTATTCAAAATTATTTACTTAATTAAAATCATCTTAAATTGATTAAAATTATTTTAAAATAATATAATATTAATTGCTATACATTGTAAGAGTTAATTGTTATAATAATAATAATAATAATAATAATAATAATAATAATAATAATAATAATAATAATAATAATGAGAGTAAGAATATTTTTAAGATAAAATATGTCATGGGATGCCCATTCATTTTTTTTATTTTTATATTTTATTTTATTTTATTATAAAGAGAACTCCTTTTTTACAATTTACATTATTTAGAGGGCCTTTTTAATTTTTACCATTATATAATTTCATAAATGTAAATATTTTGTGATTCATAAAATAAGATTATAATTTTTTTATTTGATTTGATGAGTTAGGATTAGGTTTTTTTGTAAAATAAAATCCAAATGGATTGGTTAAGTTAAAAGCAAAAAATGTTGAAAAACAAGTCCAATTAATTAATTAAAGAAGTAGGATGCATCGATGGGTCTGTTGAACTTAATTTAGTGAGTAGGTTAGATGATTTAATTGGATTGATTGTTAAATAGAATGAATAAATTAGTTAGACTGAATGGGTGAACTGAGTTAGTCAAAGTGGTTTTATCAAACTAAATCGAGTACACTTATTATTATTATTATTATTATTATTATTATTATTATTATTATTAAGCTTGACATATCTGTTCTTTGTATTACGAACGCTAACCTTTAAAAAACAACTTTTTTAAAAGGAATATTTTTTAAGGTTCGACTATAACGTCTCGATAATGACCACTACATCTCCAGAATTCAGGTATAGTACTAAATATGTAAGAGAGCGTTACATGGTCCGACTATAATATATCGGCAAGGACCGCTACATCTCTATGAAAAATTACGTGTCGTATTAAACAGGTAAGAATTCTTACACTATAGGTTGGATAAGTACAAATATTATAGGAAAACTAATAGTCTAAAATTTGGAACATGAAACATAGGACTCCTAACGGGTAAATTAATAGAGGTGGTAGATGTGATAAATAGGAAAATAATTAATATTTTATGTGTACAAGAGATAAAATGGATAGGCGAAAAGACAAATATGATAGAGAACTCGAATTTTAAGTTATGATATACATGAAAGAGTAAAACAAAAATAGAATGAGTATTGTTATAAATAATTCGTTAAATAATGAATTAATAGGAGTAGTTAGAAAAGAGAAAAGAATTATAACTCTTAAGATGGTAGTAACGAAATAAACTATAAATGTAATTAGCATATATGCACCTTAAGTAGGATTGGATGAAGCTACCAAATCAAGATTTTGAAATAATCTAGATGAAGTATTACAAAATACTTCGTCAAATCAAATGATTTTAATATGAGGCAATCTAAATGTAAATATCCCGGGTTAGTTTTGATGTTGTCAACCAAGTCAAATTAGTTATGTTGTATTTGATCATTGTGTCTAAGTGTGCAGAAACTTAGGAACACAAGAAGTCGAGCGGAAGACGCAACTAGCGAGAAGGATGACACGAGAAGGGAGTCAATGGGCTCAATGCATCTGAGGAACGAGGTGCTGTGGAAGAGTACACCGACGAACGGGAAGGACACGCATGACGCTTCTGAGGGACGAGAAGCCGGAACAGAAGACTGCTCAAGGAGAGAAAACAAGAGTTGGGTTCAGGTGAGCTCAACTTTAGATGCCCGGAGAATCACTCAAGCGATCAGAGTCAAAGATGAATAATGTCAACTCTTAGTTGACCCTGTCCATGCACCTAGACTTAGTCTAGGCGCTTGAACTCTAGGCTCCCAGACTGCCTTGGTGCTGAGCAGGTGCCTCATTGCTACAGATCACTTCTGGGTCCATGTCAGCAGCACTCTGAGCGCCCAAACTGGTCTAGGTGCCAAAACAAGGATGAATTGTTATCATCGCACCGTTGAGTAGTCGTTGCAAACTAATAAGTCGCGCAGCTGGGGGTGCCTAGAGAGGGTCCAAGTGCCCAGAGATGTAAGCTATAAATAGAGCCTTGGTCTTCTTCGTTTGAACACAACACTTACTATACTTCAGTTTTAATTCTGTCTTTCATATTTATGCTTTCAAACGTTGTACAGGACTTCCCCGCCTTCGACCTACCTCAAAGATCTAGTACTAACATTACCTTGAATTAGCAACCTTCCCGGTTGCAAACCAAGTAAATCTTGGTAACCTCGAATTTCTTTTTACTCATTTTTTTTACTTATTAAGTGTTTGTCTAATTAAAGTCAGAAGAACGAGAAGGGTATTTTTGTAATTTTAGGATAATTCACCCCCTCTTGTCAGTGGCACCGAAACCTACACTAAATGGACATGTCGAAATAAAAAATAAGGAATATGAGAGGGTACATGTGGATTATAAGTTTGGAACAAACAATAAAGAAGGAAAAAAATTATATTAGATTTTGTGATAGCATATGGCCTTATATTAGCTAATACATTTTTTAAGAAAAGAGAAGAACACTTATCATGTTCAAAAGTGAGAATAATAAATCACAAATTGACTTTCTTATAATTAGGAAAAACGATATAAAGATTTAGAAATATTACAATGTTATCTCTAGAGAAAACTTAACTGCCCAACTTGACAGGGTCGGCTCAAGGCATAGGTCATTAAGGTCTATGTCTAGGGCCCCTATTATATTGGGGCCCACAAATTTTACATATATATATATATATAAATAAATAAATTAAATATGAATATTAATTTAAAAATATATGAGCATGGATATTAAATATTTAAAATTATAGTTAAAATAAATTTTAGTCGAGATTTATTTTATCTGTAATTTTAATTTTTTACTAGCTAAACTATATTTGGTAAAAAAATTTAAATTTTTTATAGATTAAATTTGGATCATTTTTATTTTTTTACTCGTGTTAAATTTAATTGATAATTTTAATTTTTTATTATTAAAATTAGATGTAGTTGGTAATTTATTTTTATTTTTTATTAAAATTTAATTAGTAATTTTAAATTTTTTACTGTAATTATTGGTTATACTTAATTAATATTTTTTTTTTTGATAAAAGTACTTTTGAAAGTCAAAAACATATTTAATATTGTAGTATTATTTCTTTCTTAAATTTATTTTTCTTTCACTTTTTTTAAATAATTCACCATCGATATTTTCTAGCTAAATATTTTTAGCTAAATAAATTTTATTAATAATTTATTAAAGTTAAAATTGATAAAAAGACAGTTTAGTTCTCACAATAAGGGATTTCGAGGAAGAGTCTATTATACGTAGTGACTATATCTAGTACTTGAATATATTTCCTCTAGATCACACAATAATTTTACTGTTGTGTCGAGACTTTCCTTCCTCGAAGTTAATAATGATTGATATATTTTTTAAAAAAATTGTAATTAAAATGTATATTAATAATTTTATAATAATTTATTACTGTTTCTAAATTAGTTATCATAAAATATTTTTATTTTTTAAATTTTACTAATAATAAAAAGGTGAGATTTGACATAAGATAAAGTTATTGCTACGTGACCTAATTGGTCACTGCTTCTAATTATATAAATAATCATTGACAATATATAAAAGTGCCCTTTTAAATTTTACTAACAAAATTAAATGTCGCCCCCGGGATATAGTTTAGTTGGCTAATACGGGGTAGATATTGTTACAATGGGTAAGGTGTCGAATCTCGGCAAAGTTAAGAAAAATGCTCTCCCCGTAGTAGCCAACTGCAGCTTCCCGATTTACCTCCCCACAGATGGTCGTAGAGTCGGTCGTGTTGGGCTACTAGGGTGGCAAATTTCACCTTTTGCTATAACTAATAAAATTATATATTTCTAATAATATTTATTTAAAAAAATATTAAATTCATTTTTCTGCCTAGGGCCTCAAGAATAATTGAGACGGCCCTGCGGGTTATAGTCCGGATAGGAGTCTACCTGGCTTTGCCCTTGGCTAGGATGAGTTATTCACATTTAACCTAATTATAAACACTAATTAAAAGCTAAACAGTGATGATTATTGAACCAGCATGGTTCACTTTACAAATCTCAGGAACATTATCCTCCACATTTGTTATCAATAATAGCAAAACAATTCTCCTCTGTGTTAACCGTGGGAACAATTGGCGGGGCGCTGATTATGGGGCGAGCATTTCGCCTTTTGCATAATAACAGTAAAACGACACGCCAGCTAATTTCTTCCTTCCCTTTATTATTAATGCTCTTAAACTTTTTCATATTCACACTGCACTGATATATAAAGAGCGCATTCAAATCCTTTTCCGATTTCCTGCAACTTTAATAAAAAGAATCCCGACTAAAGTGACCAATCACCAAATGTATTAGTGTAATGCTTTGCATTCCATGAATCATAAAGCAATTCCTCCCTTGAACTTTTGCTTTCTTATTGCTTAAGTATAGCAACAGCCTTTTCTTCGTCTACATGCATTCCTCGTCTTACATGCACTTGTAGTTCTATTAAAATTTAAACCAGAAGAATCTAAGAGATTAGCTTGTTGATCAAGGCACATGGCCGATTGGGGTCCGGTGATCGTCGCTGTGATTCTGTTCATCCTGCTGTCGCCGGGGCTGCTGTTTCAGCTGCCGTCGAGGACGAGGGTCGTGGAGTTTGGGAACATGTGCACCAGCGGCATCTCCATTCTGGTGCATGCAGTCATCCTCTTTGTCCTCATGACCATCCTTGTCATTGCTATCGGAATCCATGTTCAGACTGCTTAAGTGTAACCAATTGCTATTACAAGTGTGCTTTGTTTTTTCCCTTGCTCTCTTGGTTATTCTGTCAATCGTACACGCAACTTAACAAATATTTTTTGGATGTAAACTTTGGCTTTTGTTCAATATTTGTCGGATGCGTCATGAATGAATGAATGAATGAATAGTTCAGATCTGTCTCACACCCACGCACTCTTCTCTGCCTCTTCTGCTCTGTGGAACAAGTCTCCTTTCTCTTGGTTCTCTTGCAAATGAACTCAGAGATGTATTGAGTTAGAGAAATGTTGCATAGACGAGCTTGTGTGATGATGATCACGGGCAAAGCTCGCTAGTGAAATGGAAGATTAATTATGATATACTTTTCGCCATGAAGAATTTTTTTTGTAACCTAGATGATAGATTGGTGGATGAAGATAATGACAACAGAGAAATTATTTTTTGTCTTCCTGTTTTCTATCCTTTCTTTGATGGCCATCAAAGGGTATATATATGATTAAGGAATTTGCACCTTTCTCTTCATTTTCATTCTACATATTGTTTCCTGTCTTTCTACTCCTCTTTCCCTTACCTTTCTTGTGTTTGGAGGTGTTTCTAATGGCAGGAAAAATTACATTTTGCACAACTTTTGTGCCTACAGCTTATTTATGACAGCCATCTTTGATTAATTGAAGTAATTCACACGCCACCATCTTTGTATATAGATATAGAATTGAACAATCAAACAATAAAAAATATATAGAACAATCAAATTAAAAAGATGGGACAATCTTTGTTCAAATCAACACACACAATTGCCACTCGATCCTTGACATCAAATCCATAGAACAAGCCACTGCTGAGGCATAGTTGAGAAGATGGAATATGTCATTGGAGTACATGGAAGCTTGCTTTAGATGTTGGAATCAGTTAGAACATCCAATCCACCCTCTCAAGCATTAATATAACTGCTATAAACACATCTGACTATCACAAAGTCAATTCATAACCTCGATATGAAAAAAATATCGTATGATTGGAGAATGGTCAGAAAATTTTGTTTTAAAAAAATAATAAATGAATTATATTCAATGAGAATCTAATAAATACGTGAAGTATTGGAAACAACAACATATCCTGCTTGATTCAAAGTTTCAATGAAGATCAAACTTTCAGCCAAACTGAACCACTCCATCAAAACGAAACAGGTTCCTTAGAAAAAACCTGGAGAGGAGAAAAAGCCTAAAAAATGTTGGAGAAGTTGTTTTAAAATTTCTAATCACAACTTAAACTTTGTACGTAGTTTCGTATCAAAAAAACTTTATTTCCACTCCCTAACTAAACATAATGGACACCAATTTACCTAATTACCCCTCAATATTTAGGTAAAAAAGGTTTAAAATGATGTATAATTTCTCTTAAATTCAGTATATTAAAATAGAATTTCGTATATTTTCTATCAATTGAGGACGCCTCTTTTTTCACCTGACCATCGATTGGAAGCTCATATCAATCGATTGACTTAGGCTGAATCGATTAAGTTGATTAAGCCTAAGCCAATAGATTGGTTGGTCAGTCGAAAAAATAGCCGTGTTCAATTGGATGAAAAATATACTAAATTTTCTTTAAATGATATCCAATTGGATGAAAATATACTAAATTCTTTTTTAAATTATGCTAAATTTAAGAGAAATTATATTAAGAAGAAAAAAAAGTCGTGCTCAATTTAATAGAAAATATACTCGATCCAAATTTAATTGTGTTAAATTTAAAAGGAATTATATCTCATTTTTAACTTTTTATACCTAAATAATAAGGGCCAATTAGGTAATGATCTTTATATATAGGAAGTTCAAGTAAGTAAAATTTTACATGTTCGGAATGAAAATAAATTTTTTTATATGAAAATTATATGTAAAATTTAAATTGTGATCAAGGATTTTAAGATAATTTATCAAAAAAATCTTTTTCAATTTTTTTTCAATATATAACTAACTTGGAGTGAAGTCACTTTTACATGAAATGAAGCTCAAATCTGAATTTAAAAAAAAATCAAATCTATTTCTGATTTATATATTTTTTATTTTTGACAGCAAATATACAAGTTTTTATTTTTTTTTTCAAAAGTTAGAACATTTCTCACTATTTTTCTTGTGAGTTTTTCCCCCTCTCTAGACTCTTTTTCAAATAGCTGTTTTCTTTTTTGTAAGAAACAGCTTTGTAGTAGGCTACCTCATCTGGAAGCTACTTGAACTTCCTCTTTGTTTTTTCTCCCCTTATTGGTTAATGAGGATGTAGATCTCGCTTCTCATTCAACATCATCGTTTAAGTCATGTGTCTTTAATAGCTACACAACAAATTTGACCAGATCCTTCATGTGCTAAAGCACCAAAGGAGTCATAAATAATAAACTAGTACATATTTTCTTAAGAGTTACAAAACTAATTTCATAAACAAATAAAAGAGTCATCAGTTTTTAGCTTGGAAAATAGTCATCAAGTTTGGGCTTCTGCTTAATAAAAGAGGTAACTGCAACTTTTTGCAAGTGTCAGCCAAAAAGGGAATATCGAAAATCAATGTGAGTGTTCACAGAACTTGAAGAGATAGTTGCAGATATTAAAGAAATACTAGAAATCGTCAGACCATAAATTAGAATGAGGCACAAAATACCGTAAGATAAGAAAAGGAGATAAAACCTGACTGATTCAATAAAATAACCAATGTTCACAGAAGCATGTAGTTTCAGTTAATCTGTCAATGGTGCAAATCGCGAAACATGAATTAACTCAAAACTTTTATAAGAACGTGGTACTAAAAACTAATTTAGCAGAGATGTGAAAGCTAAAAGGATATTTGGGGTTGAAACAAAAAGGATTTTAAAAGCATGTATAAAATTAATAAAAGATTACATCTAGTTTTCTAATTAAATTAGTACCCCATAATTTATGTTTTGTTTATGCATTTTACAAAATTCTCTTGGATTTTGCTGATGAACATTTCCAACTTTCGTAGATTTGATCACAACCTCTGCTTTAGTTGTAGTGATGAATTGGCATCTGAAATATGAGTGTGATAAAAATGAAGGCATGATGGGTGCATAATTGTCAGCGGGAGGGCGAGTCGTGGGACCCTGCTGATTCCCCTCGACTTAATAGCCAGGCTAGCAAATCAAATACGCGGTCTCACATTAATGTATGGTGTCCGGGACCTTGGAGGTGATCAGAAACTACTCACGAGCAGTAAAGCGGATCGCACCGTGGACGAAAAGTGATCACGCGCGTGGAGAGGGATCCTTTCCGAGATTCGCTGTGGAGCCCAGTGACATCGAAGCAGCTAGCGTCGCCGTACGTCCCGCCATGGACTGTGGTTCGCGTTTGACAAATGACGATGAGGCAGCGGCGGCGGCGCTTGCACTTGCCGCCGCCAGCACCACCACCGCGGTTGAAACCTGCTCCGCCATGGGACGGCGGCAGCTTGGAGATGACGTGGTCGAATGCAGGCGTTGGAACGTATTAAAATACAGATCACTTTTGCAGTGGGAAATTAATAGAAGCGTCATGTCGGTGGCTCAGGTCGATGTTTAATTCTGGTTCAATTTGGAAGGGCTGGGTTGGTCGAACCACCGGACATTGTGGGTTAATGGACGCTGTTCAATGCCACCGCCTTTTTCTTGGTGAAAAATAATACTGACACGCTGGAATCTAATTCCATCTTAAATTTAACCAAACAAATTATAACGAAAAAAAAATCTAAAGCACACAAATTTGAAATAAAGGAATTCAATAGACAAACTTGTTCAAATAAATTCATTGTATAGATGAATTCTTATTGAAATTGCTAATATAAATAAACAAGATCAATCTCTTGTATGCATGATAGCCACGTTGTTCTACCATTTCTTTGAAGAGTGGTAACTGGAATGGACCAAAGCATAGCTCGAGAAACAACACATTAGAAAAGATACACATCTCCTCTGAGAATTTACCCGTACGAAAAGATCCAAGAAAAACACCAAAAACAGAAAGAAAGAAAATATAATTAATCGACCTCAGAAAACAAAACAGAGACAAACTTATTTATAATTCTGTTTTTCCCGAGGTGGATCTAATATCGCACTAATTATGCACCACTAATTACTAATCCGCCTCTTTACTTATACAAAAAGTCTGCCTTTTTTATCCCTCTTCGAATCACATCACAGAGCAAGCATTGGGATTCTCATCACTAAAGATTTGAGGGGCATACGTGGGATAAGGGGGGTGCGAGGGATACGCGTATCCCACGAATCCGCCAGCGGCAGGGTGTCTTGGATAGTAGTGATACAAATCGTTTCGCATCAGCTGTTCCACCACCTTCGGCGGCGGCGTAGTCTCCGCCGTCTCCGCTCCGCCCCCTTCCTTCTTCTCTTTCTCCTCTGCACCTCCGCCTGATTCCTTTTCTTCTTTCGTCTCGGCATTGTCCCCACCAGCGTCGCCGGCCTTCTTCTCGTCCTTCCCCGCCTCCTCGCCGGCGCCGCCGCCGTTCTCGTCCTTCTTCTCCTCCGGCTCCTGCTTCACCACCACTGCGTGCTTGCCGGTTTTCCTATGTACGTTTTCCACCAGCTTAGCTGGCTCGAACACGCCCTTCACTGTGACTTGGGAAGCCTTCAGATCCGGTTCCGCCTCCTTTACACCTGCTCGGTAGGGGAATATGAATCTTAGTCGACAGCAACGAAAAGGGAAGGATCTATGGTCACAATCTCCAAGCTAAAAGCATCAGTCAGAAGATTCATGTTTGAAACCAAAAACGAAAGAAGAGAAAAATTAAAAAGAAAATGCGACTGAAATTGACGCTTTTAATTAATCTTGCTTCTGCATATAATGAGCTCGGTAAATTAATAGCAGCTAAAAGTAATGAATCAAAATCATTGTAGGGGACGAGGCAGAACAACAGGGGAACCTTTCATCTTTAGTATTCGCTTCTTGATCTGTTGCGCGCAGGCCTCGCAATGCATGTGGACTGTCAGCACCACCGTGATCATTTTTGGCTGTGGACGAAAAGGACGAAACAGGGAGGAGAAGTGATTCGAGATTCGAAGTGTTGATCTAGGAAAAAACATAGATTGAGAAATATTACAAGAGTAAATGGCTGACCTCTTCCTTTTTCTCTTCCACCTTGGGCTTCTCCTCTTCCTTCTTCTCCTCCTCTTTCTTCTCCGGCTTCGTCGGCGGCAGCGGCGTCAGCAGCTCGACCTTCCTCCCGGTCTTCTTCTGGACCCGCTCCACCACCTTCATCGGGTCCTCAGCCGCCTTTTTCCCCTTCACCACCACCTTGTGCGTCCTGCTGTCCGTCTTTACATCCTCCACCCCTGAAAAAAAAAACCATTTTGTAATCAAATCTCACGCAAAAGGAAATGAAAAAAAAAACAATCAAAAAAGAGTTTAAAATTCACCTACAACACTCATTACCTGCAAATCCCTTCAAGCTCCTCTTTACCTTCCTCGCGCACCCCTCACAATGCATGAAGACGCGCATCTCGATCTCCTCCGGAGGCGGCGGAGGAGGCGGCGCATCCGCCTTCTTTTCCTCCTCGCCTCCATCTTTCTTCCCCTCAACCTCTGCGGCGCCGTCCTTCCGCTCCTCCGCCTTCTTCTCCTCCTTCTTCTCTTCCTTACCCTTTGGCTTCTCGTCTACCGCCGCTGGCTCCTTCTTCACCTGCTCCGCCTTTTTCGCCTCCTACAATGAAACGAACCATCTTTTCTATAAAATCCCCACTTACACTCCAAATCACAAAAAAAATTTAAAAAAAAAAAAGTTGAAAACAGAACAAAAACATCAAAGGGATCAACTTTGCACCTCTCCCATGTCTCTACCCTGCGCGGTTGCTGCCAGGAGCTCAACGCCGGTAATGGAAACCAAGAACCAAAAGTACTTACCTTCCCACGGTATCACTTGCTGCTCCGCCTCCTCTCTCTCTCTCTCTCTCTCTCTCTGGAGCCAGTCAGCGTGTATCCAGTTGATAGTGGGCAGCAAAGCAGTGAACGTGTCAATTAGAAAGAGAGAGGGAGGCACGTGCGAGACGGATGGCGGTAACACACTCACATTGGGGCGGCGCATGTACGAACCTTGACCTGCGATCGTGTAAAGAAAAGGTGGCAATTCGTATAGAAAAGAAAAATATAACAATTCTAGAAAAATCATATACAAAAAAAAAACCGCTATTTAATTTGACGTTTGGATTTCACCATCATTTGACTAAAAAGCTTTCTGTTGTAACTAATAAAGCGTATCTCATCATCTTGGTTTCTTGTTTTTTATGCAGTTTCAGGAAAATTCTAAAAAATATTACGCAATAAAAAACCACCACCATTATCGATTCATCATTCTATTTTTGCCTCCGGAGAATTTAATTTAGTGGTCCAGAACCATCAACTGCAATATAATTCCCATTAATACCATTTAAGCCATGTAATTATGTTGGGTTTATTGCAAATTGTGTAAAACTAAGTTATTTATTTATTTATTTTTACCGATAGTTCCAGTGGTAATTGTGATAAGAAAAGGCATGAGTGAGAGGACTTGATTACAAAAAGCTCAGTGGGAGTCTAGTACAACAGGATTAATATCAAAATATAATTCTTTTTGGAAACGGTAGCTACTCCACGAATTAACCAAAGTAGATTGATTAAAGTAACAACTCTACTGTCCTAGAAAACCTCGTTGTAAACAGTCGTAGGAAATAATTAAGCTAAACGATTATGGGATTCTAAACAGTGGTCCAGCCACATGGCTGCCGTGTTTAATTAGTCTACGATTATGGGATTCTAAACAAAACCCCAAACGCATGAATCGATACTTAGGCTAAAACAAGAATATTTATATGCTGCATAAAGTACAAATGTCCCTACTGTATTAATGTAGGGTGTGACTTCTGCAAGGCTTTAATTTTGATCCTCTCTGTGGGGATCCAGGGTATGTACTGAAATATAAGAAATAGAAATCACATGCTGTTGCACATGTACAGAGAATGTTGTTGATGTGAATAATCTCAATTTGCTTTCTACAGAGTTATTTTCATATATAGTAGTTAAAAGTAAAAAGACTACGTGTATGGTTAGAGGTAGAGTAGTAGTACTTCATATATGGTTAAAACTAAAATGAGCTAGCTACGTACTCGAGTAGGAGTACTTCATATCTGGTTAAAACTAAACTGAGCTAGCTACGTTCTACTCTTAGCTAAGCGGCCAACAAAGCGTAGCTGGTTAGCGATCACCATTGTTAGTGTGCGTTGGTTTCCGGAAGGAGGATGTGATGATTAAATCTTTCAGTGATAGATCAGGATTAACTGATCAGAGTCATTATGAATAAAATATTTCTATTCAAAATTAAGCAATTGGATAGTCACAAAGAATTTCAATCAACTAGTGTTAAACAAGAAAGCTAAAAGGAGTCGTTGATTAAATAAAGTTGCATTGGAATGGTTGAATAACCTAAGGGATATAGTGAAGCAGTTGATCAATGATGGAATCCAATTGATTTAAGTAGTCATCGACAGACATAAGCTAAAGCAATCCAAAAATAATCAACTAATACTAGATTAGTCATTGAAGGAGTTCAAGGTATATACTAAGGGGAGCAAGGTGAACATTTGAGAGCTTATAAAGTAGTGATTAATTTATTAAAATAAATCAGGTTTATCGGCAGAATTATCCGTATAGGAATTCCATCGATATATGCATATACCGATAGATTACCAATGAAAAAATAGGCGTCAGGAGAGGATTTATTAGAAACGGGTTTTCTGACATATTAAGAGATTATGTGATTAATATTTTAACGACAGAATTATAATTATTAATGTCAATGAAAATACTATACAAGCAATCGAGTAATTTCTGACAAAAACACATTTTTCGTCGGAAAACAACAAATCTAAACCCTAACCAGTTCACAGTGTTACTGACGGAATCACTAGATTCGGTCGGATTTCGTCAGTAAACACCGACGAAAACTCTAATTTCGTCGGTAAACATCGACGAAAACTCTAATTTCGTCGGTAAATACCGACGAAAACTCTAATTCTGTCAATGTTTATTGAAGGAATATAGTGTTTCCGTCGGCAACCTATCGAAATACCCATAGAAAATGTCATTTCTGTCGGTATTTACCGACGAAATATAGTGTTTTCGTCGATAACTTATCGAAATACCGACGAAAAATGTCGTTTCCGTTGGTGTTTGTTTTCAATAATCACCGACAGAAAATCTATTCCATCGGTATTCCGTCAGAAAGTGAAAAAAAAATTCACTGATTCAGTATGTTTAAATGCTCTTCCCTATATACAATTTCCAAACATACAATAGTCTTATACATACAATCCGCACATACAAACAGATCAAATATAATCCACATATATACATCATATAACAATCACACACAAACAATTACACTTATAAAATCTACACATAAAAACACATTCCATACATCTTAACAATTCATTTTTCTTCTTCATACAATCCATATAAGCACAAATAAACTAACATTCATACTAATATAAACAATTATAATAATCTAAAAGAAACAAAACTAAACAATTCTACAAAATACATATGTAAATATCCATATCTAAATCCAAGTTTACATAATACATACCGCAATAGAAAGTACTCCAAATAATACAAGAACACAAGATAATAA
>JBBMJZ010078373.1:0-22832 GCA_037833815.1 Zingiber zerumbet | reverse complement strand
CGAAACTGTAGAAGAAGCGGAGCAACAGTAGAACTAGAATCAAACAGTAATAATGCGTACCTCCGACGGTGATGGACCCCCTTTATATAGAGCCTTGGTGGGTGATGTGCATGCTTCTCGAGGCATGGTTGCGCCCTCCAATACATCCTATGAAAAGACCTGTCAGGAAAGTATTTCTGACACCATATCTTAATAGGGCATGCATATCCCTGACAAGACAGTAGAAACTTCCGCTGTACGATCCGTCTGTCGACCATGCCTCGTGTCAGCAACGCTATCTCCCAAAAGGATGTCGAGAAATACTACTATGGTCTCGTTGCTTGCCCGAGTGGGATAGCCGCTCGGCCATGACTCCGCTCCGTCTATGGCCGGGTTCTGCTGCTTGGCAAGGTAGCCACTTGGCCAAGACCCCTCTGCTCTATCGACCTCAATTGCTCTTTCGTGCGATGACTGTGTAGTAACATGTTCTCCCTGTTTGGACAAGCTATCCAGTCTCCTTCGACGTCCTGCTGCTCTGTACCGAGCATCGACTATCTTATGTATCATCCCAAGCTGGACGGGTGGTCTGCTCGGACATGCCTCCTGCCGGTCGGGCCCTGACTGTCCCGACTGACTGTTGCAATTATCCTCCGTTCGACCCTTTAACACCTAAGTGTTGACCACCTTAACTTTGACCTCCACCTTGTCAATTGACCCCGTGCCAAGTGGGTCTCCCTCTATTGCCGCATCAGAAGCATTTCTTTAAACCTGGAACATCAAATGTTAGCATCAGTAAATTGTGTAACCATAACTGTTTCACTTCTCTCTAACTTTCATGTTTGGTTCAGTCCAAGAATTCACCTATGTCAACGTAAATTACCTAATATCCAATGAAACAAGCTAGTGGGAAGTGTGTTTGGGGATTGACTGTTTTGAGTTGAATTGTGTAGAATTGGAGTATAAGATGAAGTTGGTAGGTTTTTGTTATGACAGTTGTCTTAAATGAATAGAGACAATTTCCTTCTTGCTTGAAACCCTACAAATGATACCACCATTTTGTGAGATTTAAGTATTGCAACCGTAACTCAAAGATCATTATCATTGTTATTTAAATGTTCCTGATTGCTTTTCTAAATGCCAAGGTAATCAATTCAGGTGGAGTGTTTGATTTTCCTCACGCAACATCTTTGCCTCTGGCCTCTTGGGTGCTCAATTAGACTGACATTGGTGAAGTTACTTGATTGACTGGATAGAAACTGCTATGCTTGGTAGCTTAAGTTCTCAGTCATGATGGTAACTGTCACACACCAAGTGCCCTTTCCCATGTCTGGGATTGACCACTTCTATAGCGGTACAATTTTATCAGCAAGTCCCTCAGACTTCTCATAGGATTGTGGAGGCAAGAGAACACACATAGCACACGCATTTTAGCATTCACAAGACACAAGGGTTTCCATAAAGGAAATGGGTAAACACTGTATTATCCAAGAAATTAGTCTTTTAAACAATAAGGCCAGCTATAGCAAGTACTATAATCATGAAAGAAACGAAAATAATGCAAATGGATAACAGGAAACAATGTAGTATCTATGGGTTTCCATGGTACTAAATTTATCTACTGTTTTTTTAAATGTAATGCATGTTGCTCATGTTACTTCTTGAGTAATTTTGTGTTTTAATATCATGTGTTCAATCATCAAAGAAGAAAAGAAACTATTGTCTCCATGCACAAAGGAGAGATATATAATTGATGTATACTTCCATGAATCCTTTATACTCTTAGATTCATTTCTGGTTTCTTACTGTGTGAAGTCTTATCTACTGCACTTCTCTAATTGTGCTTCTGAAGCATCTATGTGAAACTTTTCTAAAAGAAAATAATATACTTTTTTGCATAATTCTAGAGCTTGCGAACTTGGTAAATGTTGCTGCTATTAAAGCTGCAGTAGAAAGTGCTGAGAAAATAAATGCATCACAATTGGAATTTGGTAAGGATAGGATACAGAGAGGAAAACTATGTTTATATCTGAAGAATCAAAGAAGGTAACCATATTGTTATTGCTGTCATATGTTGTAGTAATACAATTGACAATCTAGATAAATTCTTCCTTGTATAAATACAAAGGAGGCGACTGTGGGATCATACCTTCTGATTCAGGTCACTGCTTACCATGAGAGTGGTCATGCAATTGTTGCACTCAAGACAGATGGTGCTCATCCCATACATAAAGCAACCATTATGCCCTGGGGTTCTGCACTTGGGATGGTGACTCAGCTCCCTTCTCAAGATGAAACATCCATTGGCAAGAAGCAGCTAGTAGCTCGCCTAGATGTCTGAATGGGAGGGAGGGTAGCTGAAGAACTCATCTTTGGTGAATAGAGTATTACAACCGGCGCTAGCAATGATCTCCACACATCTACAGATTTTGCCCATTACATGGTATTTGTTGGATATATGTGAATAGAAAAAAGATGGAACTTTATTATGAATGGAACTTTAGTCCCACATTAGGAATTTCAAGACATATTGGTTGTTTTATATTGAACGTTGGTGTTTCATAGTTGGTGAATAACGATCTAGCTCCTATATAAGAAGGTTACGTCCATATACAAAAGGTTACACGCTCAAAAAGTTGAAGCTCTCCACTTGTAGGCCTCAGTCTATCCATCTGCCCGAATTCCGCATTCTCCTGGTCGCTCGGTTTGCTCGGGCGTTCGCTCGCTTGCCCGGATACCTGCTCGGTCGACCACTTGCCCAGCCGCTCGCTCGGTTAGTTCTCTCAGCCGTTCGCTCGGCCGCTTGGTCAGTTTGCCCGGTAGGCCACTTGCCCCAGCTGCTTGCCCGACCTCTTCCTCCGCTCGGTTACACACCCGTCCGACCGTTCACTCGTTTGGTCGCTCTACCTGATCTGCTACATAGCGCGATCGGCTATACTACTCGCTCGGCCTCTCTATTTGCTCGATTAGTCTGCGCATAGTACTTGGTAGAAATTAACTCCTGCTGACAGCTTAAAAGTTGAATTTAATTTGATGTATTTAAATTTAGTTAATTTTAATATCTCCAGTAAGAGATTATTTTGTTCAACAGTATTGTCTTTTGATATTTCAACACACATTAGTAATTTTGAATACCTACATTTGAAGCTGCTTAGGAGGTGCCTACCCGTGGAATGAGTCCTACATTTGAAGCTGCTTAGGAGGTGCCTACCTGTGGAATGAGTGATGCATTTGGCTCTGTGCATGTCAAAGAACAATAGCGAATAGATGCAGAAGTATGCTTTCTAGCATTTAAAAGTTTACCTCCTCTTAGTGGTTGAATGTCGTACGATATATTTACAAATCTTTATAATAATATGAAATTATCTATTTTATATCTAGACTCTCATAATTTTACTCTTGAACTCTTTCCAAAATACCTCGTACTAATAAAGATATCTTTTCTTATAAATTCATGATCTTTTCTATGTATTTTTAATATGAGACTATATTTGTAACCTTACAAATCCAACAATCCTTCCCTCAAACAAAGGACCACAAGATCCCCCTCAAGTATCGGGTCACTCTTGACCTACTTAGGGTCTCCTCTACTTTGTTCAAGGTTTCACTTACATGGTTCGATCTTAGATTTTCAGGCGATTAGTCCGGTGAAGAGCGACCCCACTTTAATACCATTTGTTGTACCGGATGTTTACATATTTCGATAATGACGTGATATTATCCACTTTGGGACTTTGCTCTTGGACTCTTCCGAAAAGACCTTATACTATATCATTTTTTTATAAACTCATAATTTTTTTCATATATTTTGAATGTAAAATTATATTTACAACCTTACAATCCTACGATTGAATTTTTCTCATGATACCTTATTTCTGTTGGAATGCTCGAACATAATATATTCTTCTTTAAATTGTAGGTTGTCAAACTCTTACGAAAGGCTTATGAGCGTGTTAAACGACCACTAAAAAAGGTCTGTTAATCTATAGCTTTCTTTGTATTTATCCTTTATTTTAAGTCTATCATGATCTTATTGATCTCCATGATAATGCCATGCAAATTTAAGTAGATGGTAGGATTCTGCCTATTCAAATCCACGTCGACAATACGATACAATCTTCAATACTCGAAACATTTTTACATAGATTAAACATTAACACAGCTCGAGTACTCATTCTTTGACCATACTAAGTATCTTATCGACAAGGAAAAGCAGGACAACAGGCTGGTGATTTTGCTTGCTATGTGCAGACAGACAGTGACATGTTTGTACCATGTGGCATCGCGTTCTATCACGAGGCCAATGGATCGGGAGCATCATCAACTTTGTTTTCCGGCTTTTTCTACATTATCTGTCCTTTTATTTTGCCTTCATTTGCCAGAGGAATTTATTTTCATGCATTACTGCAAAGGTTCCACCTCTGTTACAGCCTTCACAGGAATTATCATGGTAACTTGGAACACTCAAAATGATAAAAAGGTAGTGTCCCAATTCAGTAATAAACATCACACCTGACCAATTGCTTCATCAATTGTGATTATAGTTCTCATTTGATTTTTTGACAATCCTTTGCAGCATGAAAATGCACTCCATCCTCTAGCAAATGCGGCGCCGATGAGATTAAACGATTCCTCAATCCGTACCAGGAAGTTCAAATTGCCGAACAACAGGAGCTGGCTTCGACGTCAAGGATATCTTCATCTTTTTTTGTACAGCAATTCAAACATAGCTCCATTTTTCTATTAATCTTCAGATCCAGCTTTTGCAGGCGACCAAGGGAACCAAGGGAGATCCCACTCCTGGACATGGAATATGACACCTTTGGAAGGTGAGTAAAAGATGTCACTGTTTTTTAGGGACAGAATCTGCCGGGATGCTGCTTTTATACATATAAACATTCACCATTCGCAATTAAGACTCTGAAATATATTCACACAGAAAATAAGTGGTCAATTCTGCAGGTAGTCAATAAACACAGTGTGGAAGACGACAAAGATTATTAGCCCCACCCATTATACTTCACCATCAACAACAGATTCTTACAAAACAGGGGTTTCACTTTCAAAATAACACAATTATTGGAGTCACATGGTCCTCCATTGGGATTGCATGTAATTGGCACAACATCATGGAGCCGATACAAACCAAAGCACAGTAAAGCCAAAAAAATCTCGGACAATTCTGCACAGTAAAGCCCAAATGTGCTTGGCTTCAGTGCGCCATCCACCGACAACCACATTTTTTTTTAGCTACAACTCAGTTTCAAACATATATAATTGTTCACTCACATACCAAGAATTTAGAATTTCTATATGGATTTGAAAGATCTTGGCAGCTCATCTTGTAAACCCCCCATTGTGCCCATCACCTTCTCAATCATGTGTTTATGCATCGGGTTGTTTGGCCTTTTCCACCAATTGCTCGCAGACATCAGCTAGAGATTTCAGGTTGCATTTGATGAAGGCCTCCACGAAGTAGCAGGTTTCATCCTTGGTGTTGCCCTCTGGCACATCTACTACAAAGGACTCTATAACAAGCGTGCCTGGCCTCCCATCAATCACCATTGGATGGACAGTAATAATGGAGCAGTAGTTCTGCAAGCCAAGCAACATGAAAGGAAAGGAAAGGAATGGATGAAGACATGAAAGGAAAGGAGCTACTGCATCAGTTGCACCTCATCCAACTCTAAAGACTGCTTGATCATAGTAATATGACACCAGATACTTTCAACAAAAAATATGCTGCCTCAAACAAAAAAAAGTTACTGGAAGTAAGTATCATGGAAATATTTTTTTCATCAGACTGAACACTTTGCTATGCTATATCTTACCATACAATGCATTTATGCTTTTTTGGAACATTGCATCTTCACAGTAACCAAAAATAGAAAAGTATATATATATGTTTGTGAACTAGGAGTGGAATAAAGAGCTGGTCCTTTCAATAGTAAAGCTAGTTGCCATTAGAAGAATAAAATTGAGGATGCTGATTATAATTCCAAGGGCTACTAATTGGTGCCAATACTTAGAACTAAGCTGTCTATCTGAATGTAGAAATGGAGAATGAAGAACAGGTCCATCATGTTCTTTAATCACTTGGCATATCCTAAGACAAGATGGCATCAACCAACAACTTGGTCAAGTATCATGGTGAATTAAGAAGTTTCATGGTAATATCGAAGCTTGCTTACAAAGGATTAAGAATTTGATCGACTTGATATTTGCAAACAGGTTGCGAAATAAGACAGTGGATGAAATGGGGGGAGAGACAAGACAGATTGCAAACCCTTAGTCTGTGATCTCCGCCGACAATCTTGACACTGAGGACGTGCTCATTGTCATCTAGCTGCTCCAGTCTCTCCGTGCTGGTCGTCGCCGGAAGCCCCGATTTGACATTGACTTCCCGGACACTGCCGATCTCCAGATCACCCTGCGCCACGCATCTGCTGACGAAGGGTTTATACTTCTGTGGCTGATCAAATTGTCTCACCAATGACCAAACCTGTCACACACACGGACAATAAATCCAGTCAAATTCCAGAAAGCCACAAGTAGGTTTTACAAAAACAAAAAACAAAAAAATAGGCCCTCTTTCAGCTTCCCCTCTTCCTCGTGATTACTGAATCGATGAAATCGTGAACAAAATCGTTTATAATAACCAAATCCTACGAGAATATATCATCAGTTAAGCTCGATTCCTCAAGATCGAGATTCAAAATTTGAAAACAAAACAAAACAAAACAAAACCAAGAGTAGAGATCGAGAGGGGATACGAGATGGACAGGAGCCCTGATGTGCTTGACGAGGGTGGAACTGCACTGGTTGTCTCCGGGCTCGTGACTGTGGTGCCTCCGAACGTACTCTTCCTCCATCGGCCGCGATCCGCCGCTGGTCCGGTTGCAACACCACCGCCTGCCGCCGCCCTCAAGGCCTCGCCGCCGCCGCTTCCTCCGCCTCCGTCTCTCTCTCTCTATTTCTCTCTCCTCCCGAAGCGTGCGATCCCTTCCGTCTCCGCCCCGACGAAGCTTATCCTCTTCTCCGACGCCGCACACTGCTGTCTGTTAGTGTAGCTTATAACTGTCGCCGCCCACAGGAAGAGAAAGGGCAAGCGGATTAAAGTGGTGGGTCCCGCATTTGGCTTGCCAATAAGCAGCTCGGTAGCGGACGAAGTTATCCATCTACCGAGATGTTACGTAAATATCTAACCGCACGCACTTGATATTTTTATATTGTATATAATAAAATATGTAATAGATTAATTATATTTAAAATACATGATAAATTTATTATAAATAATAATAATTGATCTATCAGTAACTTATCAAACGATTGGAAATGATTTGATGATCTTAAACTCTAAATTTTAAAATCTAATTTATATTTTAAAAAATTATTATTCTCAGTATAACTCCATCGATTATCTTTTCTTTTCTGAAGTCATACAGGAATTTACAAATATTAGATTTACACCCTTCGATTTCTTAACGATACTTCTATTTTTTGATGGACTTATTTCCAATTTACATTCACTAATGCTTTTGCCATTGGCCTCGAGGGACATTCTTTTCAAGGGAATTAATATTTTTTTGATCGACTAGCAAGCGTGCCGTGAGATTCCGGCTAGCCGATGACAAGGAAATGTTAGTTCTATCCAATTTGGGATGGACCAAAATCTAGTTAAAATCCATCATTAATATGAACGACGACGATTTTATTGCATAATATATGATAATAATAAAAATAATTAGGGCTATAAACTAATAAGTCAAAATTAAATTTTATATTATTTAATCTTATTTGATAAGGTAATCAAATTAAGTAAAATCGAGTCTAACATTAATTGAGCTATTAAATTTTATGTTCAATCTTGATTTAGTTTTATTTCTATCAGCTTGAGTTTGATTTAAATTTACTTTAAGATTGTTTGATATATTTTTAAACTTATTTAGTTGATTAATAAATTTAATATTACGAGTATATTTGCTCATTTTGAGATTTTTTATTTATTTATAAGTTAGATAAAAAAATTAATGATGAGTATAATTTTTAAATGTAACTCCATAATGCTCAATATTACCCTAAATCTTATAAAAGAGCTTGACCATCATAACTTGCATGAACTTATTCTTCATGAGTGAAACATGTAGATTCATCCAAATATTTAGGCATTTTAAAAAAAAAGAAAAGAAATTAGGATTTCATATATTTTAAATATTATAAAAAAACTATTTAGAAAATTTTGAAATTATGCAGCAGATTGTAAAACAAATTAAAAGAGCACTTTTTATTATTATTTGTTTCATTTTTTTAAAAAATATTAAAAATATGCTCATTATATTGTTTTTATTTCGAAAATATATTTATTTTAATATTATTAGCATAATTATTACAAAGTATAGCGATTATAATTATAGTTGTTATAATATATAAAGACATCGTATTAATTTAAACATTAATATATGTCACAATTTTTAAAAATATAGGATCCCATGTCATGTATCTATATTCATTTTAATATTAATCCTTATTATTTTTGGATGCTACTATGGACTCATTTATCTTTATTTTTTATTTTATATTATATTATATATATATATATATATATATAGTTAATTATTTTTTTTATATTTCATACTTGATAACTACGTTCAAAGTTACGCATGTGTGGAAGTTATAATAATCATCACATTGATTGTAACTACAGTTTGTAAAATCACGATCCGGATCGTAGAATCATACAATCCTACGATCCGGACACCCAAAATCGATCCAGGATCGTGTAGAATCGAGTTTTACAACAGGATCGCAGCATGATCATAACAGGATCGGAGCAGGATCGGTGGAAGCTTTAAGAGGTCATAACTTTTGAATCGAATTGAACCACGAGACCTATAATATATCAAATCAAAGCTCGTTTATAGATCTTTAATAAATTTCAAAGTTTATCCTTAACCACCCTATTTCAAACCCAAAAAATATCATTTAAATCTTTTTATTTTATCTTTTTTTTATTATATTTTTTTTTCATCTGGTTAGAGTTTTAAATTATTTAAACATATATTTAATTATTGTTGAGTTAGTTTTTTATCAATAATATTCAATCATTTTTTCCCCAAAATGATAAATTTTTAGATGTATATTCTCTAGTATTGTGTGACATCAACCAGTCTTTAGAAGATTATTTTTGGCGTTCATATTTGAATCAAAGGATCCAATAATTTCTGTTATGTACGTTAGGTTGACCTTTAAATTGGATCATCTTAAAAACTAAGGAAATATTTTTGACGTTAAATGTGTTATTATTATTGTGTTAATATAAATTTTATATTCTTTCATTTTATGATATGAAAATATAAATATTATTATTATGTGAGAATGGTAATTAAATTACTAATTAATTTAAATTTGTACAGACAGTAATATAATCTAAGGTATTGAGTGTAAATGATTTCATATATGCAAAATTAGTTATTTATTTATATGTAAATGAGTTTTTAAGTATTTTTTCTAATTATTAATCATGTATGATAAAATTTTAAGGGTTTTTGATAAGATCGTATGATTCTATAATCTAATCCTGACCGATCCAATCATGACCCTAAATCAATTCTACGTAGAATCAAGATTCTACAAACTATGATTGTAACACCATTTATGCATTATAACACTCACACATTAGCACTAATAGCCAATATATTTAAGTTGTAATTGTTATCATCATAATTATTAGTTATTACAATGTCAAGTTGAAATTATGTTATTCAAAAATATTTTAATATGATATTATTTTATATATAATAATTAAAATAATTTTAATCTAGGATATTATTTTATTTTTAAAAAGAATATCCTTTTAATGAAAAAGATTTTTTTAAAAAAATATTTTTTATTTCTAAGTGCTTTTTTTTTATATATAAAATTGGTCAGTAACGAAAGCCACGGCAGCAATTCCTCCGCACGTGCTCTACACGTGTTATTTATCGCCGCGCGCCAAGTGTCCTGTCGGTGAAGGATTCCTCGTTCCGGCTTGCTTATTTGGCGACAGATAAGAGAGAGAGAGAGCGTGACAACTTGAGCAGGCGCACGGAGCCACGTTCATGGTCTCGGGCGGCGTTTCGGGAGGCACCGCTCCGCCGCCGTTGCTGCTGCCGCCCTTCCCACGCTCCTCCTTCCCTCGTCCTCTCCCCTCAGCCGTCTCCATGGCCGCCATCTCCGCTAATCGCAGCGCATGCGCTCATTCCTCCTCCCCTTCGACCAGATCTAGCCCTAGCGAGCCGCCTTCGTTGCTTGTTTTCTCAGGTCTCACCCTATTTCTCATCTCGCTCCCAGGTTTCATGTTTCCTTCTTCATAACGATTCTACTGCATCGTCGTCTTCGTATCTGATAGACTGATCTTGGAGTAATGTACCTTGAGATTGCCTCAGGCGGCACTGCGTTCAACGGTGTTGTGGAAGAGCTGAAGCGGCTTACAACCAGAGTGGCCCATGTTCTTCCTGTATCTGACGACGGTGGGAGTACGGCCGAAATTGTCCGCGTGCTTTGTACGGCTAGGACCATCGCTTAGACTCTGGATTAGTTCTTGTGACAAGGCTATGATTGCGCTTATTTATGCAGCATTCGTGTTTTTCCAATCTTATGCATGTCTCGCAGGAGGACCAGCTGTTGGGGATATAAGGTCAAGATGTTTGAGACTGTCTGATGAAAGCACTGCTGAGGCACTTGCAGTTCGACGATTACTTGGTCATCGCTTGTCTCGTGATGCATCGGATGCTAAGTTAGAATGGTAAGCAATCGGCGCTACCATAGTCAAAGACCGTTGTCTGATTGAGCGTTGGAATAATTTTGCTACCGGTTTACTAGAATTTACTGGCCTAACTAATACAAATTAATACAAATTGTTATTGTTTCTGATATCTCGCTTAATCCATTCTTTCTTTTATGCTTTTTTATGACAGTGATATCCATTTTACAAGCATGCCTAGCAAGCCTTTTTTTTTCCCAATAAAAGTTACACTGAATAAGCTAACTCTGCCATACTTTTTCTTCTACCTGTAAAGTATATATGCAGTCGACAATTTACTTTGCTGTTGGATCCATACTACCTTGAGTTGAAAATTTGGCAGGTATAAAATTGTTGAAGGAGAACATTTTCTATGGAACGGTGTGTCACGACCTTATGGGGAAACAATTCGGGCGTTTCTAGCTTTTTTCCAATATCAGGTGACGTAGTATAAACAAGATTATGTTTCTCCACGGCTACATTATTCTTTGGACATGCTTAACCAAAGGGCCTATTAACTTTACCATCTTTTTAGATAATGTTTTATTTAGTTAAACATTTGTATACCTTTCACATCTATGTTCTCAGTGTGTTAATCAACTTTTAACTTTTCTTCGTTTGATTTTAGTATTCATCTTTCTCTTCATGGTTTTTTTTTTTTTTTTGCTTCAAGTTGTTCAAAATAACAAACATAATGCAAAACATCACATTGCTTCAGTGAATATAAATTGACTTTTTGACAATGGATTGTTGATGATGGATGATCTCATTTTTTTGCTTGCGAGATCATTCAACAACTCACTGTGATTCTGTTTTAACAGATCCTCCAAAGGTCCAGTGAGTCATTTTGCTTCAGTAATGGAAGGTATGCCTTTAATGCTAAAATCAGAGCTTTTGTTGTTCATTACGTCGGTGATTGGTGAAAAGATGTTAGTTTGAATATTCATAGGTTACCGCTGGTGTAGTTGGGATTAACATGAAAGTAATTAGTTTAATTTTCTCATCGGTCAAAATTAACAAGGATGATTATATGAGAACATAGATCACCTGATAACAAAATTTGGAGACTAATCATAACACTGGGTTTGTGCCATATGTCTTCTATGTATGTGCCTTCTTATATGCATTGATTCCCTGTTTAGTATGAACTATTTACTTTTTGGTGCTACACAGACGGAAACCTGAAAGGTTTTTAGTTTCCAACCGAACAGGTTGAATGGAGACCATTAATATATTGTGCATGTTGTTTTATTCAAAACAGTGGAAACCCACCCCACTGTATTACCATGCAAGTCTTTTATGAAGCCCTCCATTTTTGCAAACTAATGTGCACCTTACCTCCTATAAATGATATATCTAAGAGCACAAATTCCTAATGTCTATGGGCACCAATCCCTCTAAGATCAGTGGCATGTTTCTCACAGTTATGCTTAACTACTTTCATGTTGTATGATACATTCCATGCTAAACCCTTGCATTCTGTGTGGAAGATAAGGACAGTGGACAAAAAATCTAGTTAATGGAGGCAAGGTAACATATGATAGCAATTCAAATATGTAGGCACTGTAAGTTGAAGTTCCAACTGAAATGAACCATAAATTATCCTCGGAATTTACTAGCTAATGCTTGAAGTTAGTCACCCATATATAGAATATATTACCTGTGTTATTCACTGCCATAGCCAAACTGGATTTGCATATGTGCCTGCTGGTACCCTTGCATTCCAAATTGTTGCTTCTCGATGTTCATAGATTGGTCATGAGTCATACTCGTCATAACAATCATTGGATTAGTTGATCTATGTGATACTTATCATGGTAATTTGGGTAGCATATTTATATATCCCATCTATTCACAGGCAACATGAATCTACTTTAGCCTGGAAAGTTCTAGCTGATCAAATCAATCAAAGTATTGAAGCCAATTTCTCTGTTATGAATAGTGTCTATAGGTTGTTGGTAGCAATTATACATCCTTTATGGTAGTGAATAAATTGGGTGTTCAACCACTGAACTATTGATTTTTTTTTACACGGAAACTGAACTTATCATCATCAATCTGTGTTATGGAAGTTGAATTAGTGCACAAAATTACTGAATTGTAAATATTTCAGATTTGCTGCATTTATATGGGTCTTTTAATGGTTCATATATTTTGCACATTTCGTGGATGTTATTTGAGATCTAATAATTAGTTAAAACAGCTAAGATATAAAGGTATGTTGTAACAGATTGATTTGCTTTTGCAGCATTGGAAATTTCTTCTTTGCTGGAGCACGTATATTTTTTCAGTCATTAGATGCAGCTGTGTTTTTGTTTTCACGTGTCTCAGATATTCCAAATGAAAGTCTGGTTCTTCCTGTGATTTCTACCAATGACAGATTAACATTGGGATGTGAATTATGGGTATTTTCATTCTAACTTCAATCTTTAAATCAAGATCTTAATATGTATCATATTGTATTATCTACTGATTTGTGTTTGTTGTTTTTTCTCACATTTATAATGTTTACGATTTTTACCAAGGTTTTAAATGTTAATACTCTTACACCACTGGTTTGAAGATACTCTGGTTTATACTTGCCTTACTACTGTTATACAAGACAGAAAATAGAAAATGGAAGAAATAGTCATGTTCTTCTTCTTTAGATCCTTTTCTCTGATTCTTCTGCTGTTCATTCTCATTGGTCATGTTAATCTGGATTACCTGGGTAGACATCAACAAATTAGATCAGTTTGTCTAGATGTAGAAGGTTAGTTTGGAGGTAGGCCACCCACTGATACCATTCTGTTAATTATCTTGTGTTCCTGCAGCGTTGAGCATTTGCCTAACAAGGGTAAATCGATCAGTCCAATCTCACCCCACCAAGAAAAGTAGATAAGCTGTGGCTTAAACTATTCTAGTAGGGTTGTTCATGACTGGATTGGTGTATAATATCAGGCATTTTCTGAATAAAAATAAATAAATCATGTTAGAAATAATTCATAACTGGAAGATAAAAGTTAAACTATGTATAGCACCCCTACTTTTGTTTGCACTATTAAGTTTGCCTTCAGATTTTATATTGTACTAGGTTTCATTCAGCTTATTGATATTTTTTTCTTTCATTCCTGGTAATTATGGGGAAAACTTCTTTCTTTCAAGTTTGGTGTAGTTTGCTATGAAGATGTTATTTACAAATGCTTACCTTTTATCCAATCTGAATTTTGAATTCGTAGGATGGAAGTATTATACGTGGTCAAAATGAAATTTCACACCCAACTACTGGATGCATGGAACCTATTAACAAGGTATAAGTGGAGCAGAGCTTGCCTCTCTAGGTCTGTGCGCACTCTTTTCCTGCCATTTCTTCATTATAAATCTCTTTACCAACATTAGGGATCATTCATGAGATTCCATATCTTTCTTTTTTATTTTCATTTTGAGAAAGAGGAAATAAATTATCTTTTATCAAGCAATAGATATCACAATTATTACCATGTGTGACGGTTAAAATACTTTCTGTGTTGTAGGTAACATACATTATCATGAATCTAGTGGTACTTTAGATTGTCAGTGGTGTTTCAATGGGCACATATACCATATCTTTCAACCAAAATCCTTATAACATGCTATGAAGCTATTTATTCTGCAAGATTTCTGTTATTATATCATTACTATCCTCTTCGGCTTGCTCTTGTTCTGATTGATTCATAGCAACATGTAATACTGGTACATTGTCCATCAGGTTTTCTTACTTGGATGGGAATGACCGAATGAGAGAGAGAGAAAAAAAGAAGAAATGAAATACAATGATATATTTCTCTAGTTTACTTGGAAGGAAATAGAGGAGGAAGGAATTTAATTCTAATTTCCACACAAAGGGGAAAGGGTGGGACAAGCTGTTTAACTGCCATCCTAACTTTTGGTTCAGTTAGATCCATAATATGTAATAAAATGTCAGGAACAATTAATATAATCCCCCATTAATTTAATGGTCGATGAAATATTGTATGAAAGATTTATACTTAATTGAAGGTTAATTGTTGGGACAAATCTGGTTTGATGATGATGATTAAGGTTAATTGGCTGTTCATATGTACTAATGTTTTTCAAAGGAAATGCTCTTTTTTATTTTTCTCATCCATGTAGACATGATATCTCATTATCTGCTTTTCTTCCTCATATGTTCTAGTTTTTTTTATGGCTCTGGATGTTTAAGGCTTCAATTTGATCACGCCATGCAATCTTATTGGATTTATTCAATTACCATAATTTTTATTATTTACGTTTGAAGCCACTAATTTTTGAACCATAGAATCACCTAGTATAGCTGATGCATCACTTATCTGTCAGACCAGCATAGCCGTTCCTCTTTTAATTGTTTCATGGATTAATCACATGTTACTTGATAACATGACATTTGTCCTTGTGATGGTTTAATAGTTATAGGGATTTGTCTTCCAACCAATATCTAGTGCTTTGTATATGATTTTCATATGAAGTTGCTGTGTCATGTTTATCTTGATGGTAATTAATGCCTCTCCAAATGCGATTCTATGTATACAGTTAAACTTTGCCTACTTTCCAACTTCCGCAGTGCTTTTGTAAATGACCTTGTTTGAAATTATTTGGTTCAAGTAATCTTGATCGGAATTTATTGGTTTGCTTCTGGATAGGATTGTGCTTCAATCTCAAAACTGCCTTCTGGAATTAAACGAGTCTTCTACATGTCAAGTGAAGGTTGCAATTTGTTGCATGAGGTTAGTCCTACATCTGCCTATATCCTCTTTAGACGCATGGAGGGTTCATCCTATGGGTCACCCACTATTTGAACCTTGTGTTTTTTCCTAGTTTACTTTCAATCTATATGCTGTACGTGACATGATCTATGTCAGTTAAATGTATGCCACAGTCTAGTGATTTTTTAGTTCTGTACTAAGGCCAAGCAACTCTTTTTTGATTGTTTCCTATGACCAAGAAGAAAAGTTTGAAGTCTTTTCTAGTTATCCTAATTTTTATGATTATAACTTCTGGTCCTTCTTGCCCTATATCCAAAATGCCATAGCGGTCACCACTAAACAATTTTTTTCTCCCATTCATTCCCTGTTTATTTGTGTAGATGAGTTAACTTTTTGATCCTCAAAGGAATTATTGTCATTTAATATTATCAAGCATTGAAAGGATTTCTTAGTGACAGGCAATGACTGTGTTCCCCGTGTGGGGACATATGTGGCTACTATTAAGGATATTTAAAATCTTTATATTGACAAAAATAACAAACATATATCAAATAAAGAATCTTAATCACTCCATTCAATTCACAATTCCTAAGAATTACTTTTTTAATGTCAAATGAACTGAATAAACTTTGTTCCCTTTTCATAGCATAGATGACTTCACTAACCAGCATAAACATGAGCCTCTATGCACTTGCGTAGCCCTTGGCCAATCTAGGTGCTCCCCTGTCATGTAAACTACTTAAAGGGATCACATATCACACATGCAATATGTTTTGGGATGTGTTCTTGTCTAAAATCCCTAGGTAGTTGCATAGAGATGGAGCTTGCCTAATATTGGATGAAACTAGATTATATATAAGCTTAAGGTTTGATGCTTGTTTTTTGATCACTAGTTCTGACCAATATTATTCAAGTTCATTTTTCCTCTAGGAAGACCTCACATTTTGAACATTACTGATGTAACGACCCAACTATCTCTCACACTAATTCAAAGGACGGGAACGACTTGCCACCGTGACAATTCTATCTGTATCATTTATGCTCACTGTTGGTCCGTATGATAAGGGCATTATAAAAGCATGCATATGACATAACCTCTAGCCACCCAACAACATAAGCATAAAATAGTAGATTAACAAATAAACTTTTATGCACACAAATGCCACATTTTACGAACACTAGCAAACATAATCCAGAAGAACATAAATGTAAAGAGAACAAAAAGCAAATGTTGCCTCTGAAGTCTGCATGAGAATTCCCTTGAAATCCAATAGCTATATATGCCTTCGAGCCATCACCTAACTCCTTTATCTAATACCTCTAGCATTTACCTTAGGGAACCTAGAGGTAAAAACATAAGGAATACCAGTTAGGAAAGTAACTGGTAAAAATGCATCAGTATTTATGCAGCAAGAAGTGTTAAAAAAAAGCCAATAGGAAATGGACTAATATAGCAAATTATGCAGTAATTTTGTTATCACCATACACAATGTTTAATAATTTAAATAGCTTATTATGCACCGGGGCTACGGTGGAGTGGAAGGGCGTCAAGTTGTCATTTAGGCACTTGCAGTTCGATCCCCATATACTACGCATTTGCAGGGATTTTCCTCCAAATGAGGTGTGCAACCACGGGATGCTAGGCTTTTGGGCTGTCCGTTGAGTGCTTCCCGATTTATCCTAGCTACTGATGGGAAAGTTCTTTGGGGCCGGGCCGGTCTCCCCAAGTTCAGTATTACCTAGTTCATCATTTTTTAAATAGCTTATGTTATCAAGTAAACTTAGCATAGTGGACTTGTGCGTTATCCTACAGTTTGAAGCCATGAAGATTCAAGAGGCACACCATATATGCTGAACAAAGTGAGGAGTGCTAATTGGGTAGTAGATCCACTGCGACCCTCTTAAGTTTTTTACCCAAAAGAGTAACTAGGTGTAAGTCAGAGAGTTGGCGATGAGGAAGAAGATAAAAATACAACTCTCCAGTGTGATTTTTTGTTATCTGTATCTCAACCTAGATTTTCCATACATCTCAATCCTAAACACAATCAAAGGCTATGAACAAAGGGAAAGGAAAAGCTCCTTCGGTAGCTATCAAAGCTAGAATATCTTCAATATCAATTATACAAAAATTGATTGATAGGAGAAAGGACAATTGGTGTGATTAGGTACGATTATTTTGATCTTATTGATCAACAAGAAATTGACGAAAATGACCAGACTTCACCACCTTTGCTCCTATTGTCCTAGGTTATGTTTGAAATGTTGATAGGCTACATTATCATTTTCTTCCGCACCTCTTACTTGCACCTCTCTACTTAATTAATTTAATAGCTTTAATGTTATTAAGTAAGCTTTAGAATAGCAAACTTGTGGGTTATCCCTTTAGCTCCAAAGCCATAGAGAGGTCCATTGTATGCACTTATTATAGATAGGACTATTATAGCAGATCCACTATGGTCATCTCAATTTCTTCTATACATCTCAACCCTAAACACAATCAAAGGATGACAAAGGGAAAAGAAAGCTCCAATGATACTAGCAAAGAGACATATCTTCAAAAATAATTTGCTGGAAGCTAACCCACAGGAAAAAGAGCAATGGGTAATTAGGGACAATTATCTCGATGTAATCCATGAGCAAGAAATTGGTAAAAGTGAGGAGACTTTGTCCTCTCTGATACTGTTATCGTATTTAAAATGGTGGTAGTGACATTGATGATAGTGTGGTGATGATAGTGGAGATCAATCAAATGAAATTAATGATTATTGAGACTTCCAAGTGAATTTAGTTAAGATTTTTATTTTATTTTATTTTATTATAGATTTCTTATCAATTTTCCTACTATGTTTCTAATCCATTATATGGTGATTCAAAGCTCAGTAACTAACCTATGAGTATTTGTAACATATACTTGTGCTTATTTTAATTGTGTCAATCTAAGTTTTAAATTTTATTCTAAGTGGTTAATCAAGAGATGTATTGATGGACATGTGAATGAATTAAATTAAATATCAAATTGATAATCAAAGCAATATTTTATTTGGAGTTATAAAAATTGTAGTGTTGATCTTAGTCGAACGCTATAAGAACTGATGCTCCTATCTAATGATCGACACTCATTTTGTTCTTAGTAAGGTACAACAATCATGAGTAGAAATAAATCTTATATTTTGACAACTTGTTTCTTTAAAATTTAATTCAATTGACTCTCTAAGTGTTATATGCTATATTTTGAAAGATGACAAGCCAAAGTAAAAGAGATTATAGGATTAAAATTTATCTAAATTCATCTTGGTATGCTTGAGTTTAGGCATGAAAGGATATATCTATGTTCATCCTGGTATACTTGAGTTTAGGCATCACAGGATATCAAACTGTATTGATTCTGGCTACGGTCCAAAATTTTGGCATAGAATGATAATTTAGACCTTGATTGTAGTTTTGTACAATCTTAATTGCCTTAATTTCGTTTTTTTAATACTCAGTTACAGAATTATTCATTTTCTATAACTCTTTACCTTTACCCACATGCCTGAAATTTTGAAAAAGAAAACAATTTTATTTTACATTTGAAGGCACATGATCTTCATAAGAACACATGGTTACCTCTTTGACTAACATACTGCTTTTACTCTATAGATATAATATTCATTAATTTTCCTGTCCAGTTTAATGGTTCATTCAACTCAAGGAGCTATTTATCTTCTTTACAACTAAACTATTGCTAATTAAGATCTACAAACAGAAGATTTTAGCACACCAAAATAACCATTCTCGTGTGTAGGTTTTCCCTGAAGTTAATCCTACTGTTCTGGAGCAGTTGGGGAAAGTAGATTGCATTGTTTACGCTATGGGCTCGCTTTTTACCTCTATTTGCCCTTCATTGGTAATGATCTCGTAATCTTGTCTTGTTTTTTTTTCACATTCAGAAATCATCTCATTTGGGATGTCGATTGTCTTGATTTGTCATCAGGAGCAATTTCTATTTTGTTTTATTCTTATATAAATCATACTCATATCTGAACATACAGATAGGTGATTACATGACTCAAATTTTTTCTCTGTTGATATTGGTAGACGTAGCACTAAGATTATGATGTCTGGAGCTTTGAATTCATTTGTAAGCTTGCATTACCAACAAGGCTGCAGATTTTATAAATTCCTTCATTCTACTTGGATTGATCTTTCAATTAAGCTTTTCTAGAACATAGGTAATAGACCTTGCCTGCTAAGCATTGTTGAAGTTAGACCCAACTTACATTTGTTTGCAACTATGACAACTGAGATGTTATTGTAATTATTTCTATTTGCCTCATGGATGTTGTACTTGCACATGTAAAATAATTTGTGAAGATCTCCTAGAGCTGTTTTAGTTGATTGTTGGTCGCATTAAGGTTGCTGCAAGGTAACTGAACTTTCTTTTCTGTTGAGCAACTACAAATGCATTTAGGGGTAGGCTCTCTGGACTATAATGTCTTCAAACTTTCAGCACCTACTTTTACATGGCAGCCTGTGCTTCTTCCTTTTATTTTTTTTTACATAGGATTAATGAGAATTCACTGTCAGACAAAAGGGTATAATTTCTGTCATTCATACACGACCCATCTCCAAAAGAAATTCTTAGTTCTGTCCCACTATTATCAAAAGGAACCCAGACTAGTTATGATACTTGGACTCGTTGTCTGCCTCTTTTATACTCATATTGGGCACTTACACTCCGAGTTGACACTGGATTCTCCAAGTTGACACCCAACAGTCCTGTTGTTTACATAAATTTTTGTAGTAAACAGTGTTGAACACGGATCCTCAGATTTGGGTCCTACTAATACAATAGTTGAGTGGCTGGGCACTAAAAAAGCACAGAAGAACTTAACTGCCTTAAATCTGTCAGACGGGCAACTTCAATTAGGCATCACCTACGCCAGTATTTCATGAGTGCTGCTAGCGTGGGTCCTAGTGAGGTTGCTTGTTTGCCTAGACATTCTGTTGCTAGTAAGTAAAACATCTGACTAGCTAGCAGTAAAACACACCATTTGGGGTAATTTGCAATGCTATCAACATATAGCTTGAGAAACAAATTTTTTCTTTGTCTTCAACGGAGTACTTTAATTTAGTACACTTCTGAAGAAAAAGTGTTTTGATGCAAACTTCATGGAAGTTTGAGGATCATAGCAATTTCCTTATTTTCCTTGCTTGTTTCATATCTTTTCTCTACACCAATACTTTTATTTTCTTTAAATTTTCTTTATTTAATTTCTATTTCAAATGTGTATTAGTATAATCAGAAGCTAAGGATGCAACTCTAGCATTTTATGAAAAAAATTCTCCTTAATCGACACTTTATTTATGAAACATAAACATAACTTCATATGGAAAACTAAAAACATACCCTATCCAACGTTTATTTAATGTCA
Organism: Zingiber zerumbet; assembly: GCA_037833815.1. NCBI lineage: Eukaryota > Viridiplantae > Streptophyta > Magnoliopsida > Zingiberales > Zingiberaceae > Zingiber > Zingiber zerumbet. Next base: position 1,941 of record JBBMJZ010078373.1, on the reverse strand, counting down.
TTGAATAATATAATAATCAACTTACTCTTGAACCTATATATTTATCATCCTATTTCTTTCTCTACCCTTTACGCAAGAAATAAATCTTTTAATGTCTTTCATAACAATTAAAACATACTTGCATCACTTGGATCTAAACTTTCTCAACTTTGGTGTTTTAATTCCGTTATCCATTCTTAGAGAACACATTGCTATCATATCAACTTCATGATTCGAACTCCTAATATACTTATTGCTCCAATGCTTGTCAAGCAAATTACTTTAGTTGCTTCATTTCTTGTCCCAGTTGGCTGGACATCAAATAATTCCTTAAAAAATTCCAACACGGCTTGTGGCCATTTGATCATTTGGTGAAGCCTCTATCAAGGTATTGTATTTGATGATTTAGAAATTAAATATGTTAAAAAGATTTGAAAGTTTTCTTTTTATGGAAATAGGCTGTTAGGGGTGTTGTATGGGAGATGAAATGAGAGGGAATTGTAGGCTTCTTGGTAGTTGGTATACTGCCTAGTGATGGTGCTATTCTATACTCTCATACTTCGTGCCTACTTCCCAATAACCTATGTTCATTTGTAGGCTTCCCGAGTTAGGTAGTCCTGTTGTTCCCTTATCAAATTCAAACATTTTGTAGCAATGAGTGGCAGTGTATGAAATTCAAAATCTTGCATGCAAGGCCATGGTAACTTAAAGTGTTAAAGAACTTCTAATGACATGGCTTCATCGTTAGTTCATATTGGCCTGGTTTCACTTTTCGATATAATGAGTAGAGCTATCAAACGGGCTGACCCGTGGCGGGGCAACCATTTAGCGGGGCGGGCCGACCTGTCATCTTAGCTAATTAGGAAATTCTCAACCCAATTAAGGCGGGTTACGGATTCGGCGGGCCAACCTAGTCCGATTAGATCCAATCTTTGAGCATTAATGACACTTAATGATTCGGTTGACCGATCCCATTGTTCGGTTGACCGAACAATGAGCTTTCCACGTTCGTCGAGATTCTTCATTAATGCGCCTTTAATGCAATGATCATTCGGTCAACCGATCCTCTTCTTCGGTCGACCAATCTGGCTAGCTTCCATCTTTGCTTCTTTGGTTGACCGATCAAGCTTCGATCGGACTCTACTTTGATCTAAACTGATCTCTGGTCTGAGTCAAGCTGGTTTAGTCAACTGATCCCTACGTTCGGTCGACCGATCAGGCCGAACCTGCAACACAGAGTTAAACAGAATATTCCTGCTACACAAAGGTTAGTACAGTAATATATATATAATGCATGAGTAATATTAGACAGTAGAACTGTGTTTATCTCAACTTAGAAACCTTCCCGCTTTCTTCAGTTGGATTAGCGACCTAGGGTTTGTTCCCTTCCGGAACACGACCTCACTGTCGCTCCTCCAGTTGCTTTACCTCAACCTACTTGCCAAACCTTGGTTCTCCAGACTTGTTTGGACTTTGCCACTTAGCATTGGATCAACCACCCAGAACTTTCCCTCGATCTTCGGTCATCCAAACCTATCGAGCTTCCCTGCCAAGTGTCGAGTTCTTTCGACCCGCTTGGACTTTCTGCTTGGCTTCCACGATCTGCTAGGTCTTTCCTGCTTAGTCTCCAACTAGGACTTTTCCGGTTGAGTAAATAGCTTGCACACTTAAGTGTAGTTGGTGTATGTTGAATTCAAATCCATGAGCCCATTAAATTTTCCACTTTCATTTTAAGTTTGGGAGAAAATTTTTTTTCCTCAACCCGCAAGCTCAGCCTGCCTCAACCTGCCTTAAATGGGTTGATAAAATTTCTACCCAATCCGCTTAAATTATTTGGTGGGGTGGGCCAATCCAAGAGGCTCAACCCAAATTGACGGCTCTATAATAATGAGAAGGATTACTTCATTCATAAATGCAATATTACTTGTCAGTTCAATTTGTACATTTGATTCCGAAGTAATG